>JAODUO010000044.1:1405000-1428260 GCA_025642075.2 Ridgeia piscesae
ATGTTATGTTATGCAAGCAAGTACTTATACATAATATCATCTAGCAGTTTAAATAATGCACTAGAGTAAACTTATACTTGCTACACTGTACGCGTAAACTGCACTTGTCACAGAATTGTATTGTAATTTAGGAAATTGTTTTAATAGCATAGACGTACTCAAACTAACCGGCATTTTCTATTCGTCATTTTCTATTGTCGCTTTCGTATTTTTAGAATCATGGCGTATTTGTATAATGGACATGCGATATACTCATGCATTATATTTAACAAAGGATCCTGGTTAGCCGAATCACCTCAATAACCTCGTGATAATGAAATTGCCAAGTAATTGCGTATAATGGTGCGTACACAATAACCAACATATATAAATGTGTATATCTTTGCATAATCTTTATAGTACAGGTTGGTGGGTTTTATACTGTAACTTTGTACACGATGATGACGAATGCTAACTTTTAATACGACTGCCCGGATAAGATACGGCGGCTAGCTGTATCCGTAGACGTTGTGTGACGTCACAGATGGTTGTTACGTGCGCTCGAGATTGATGTTATTTCGTGCGCACAAAGGGAAGATTGTACAACATCTACGAATTAAAGCGTGCACTGTTGGCGTGGATTATACTAGTGTCGTCGCGTTGGTAACTTTACGGTGCATTAGGGAGATGTTGAAGGTGTGTAATGTGCTGCTTAATTCTCCGACACCACCGCTAAAATATACCGGAGCTAAAACATTGACATATGTTGTCGGTGATAGATTCGTATTTTACGAACAGCGAGTTGGTCAGTTTACCTATGTACGGTTATATGGAATCGGGATAAGCGACGTTAGTTGACACAATGTCGTCACCGTCAAACAGTCGCTATCGTGTGTACTTGTTCTGATTTATAAGTATGTAGTAATTTTATGTAGCTTGTCAATTCTAGTTGACGAACGACACAACGTTTAACATCGATAAATGGAAACAACCATGACGAAGAAAGATAGGAGGAGGTGGGAAGGGGTAAAGAGACAGGGAAAGAGGTATGGGAAGTAGAGGGAGGAAGGATGGGAGAGAGGGCGAGGGGAGAGAGGGAGAAAGGGAGAGGGGGAGAGAGGGAGAGAGGGAGAGAAGGGAGAGAGGAGAGAGAGGGAGAGAGGAGAGAGAGGGAGAGAGAGGGAGAGGGAGAGAGGGAGAGAGGGAGAGAGAGAGAGAGAGGAAGAGAGGAAGAGAGGAAGAGAGGGAGAGAGAGAGAGAGGGAAGAGAGAGAGAGAGAGAGAGAGAGAGAGGAGGGAGGAGGGAGGGAGGGAGGAGGAGGGAGGAGAGGAGGGAGGGAGGAGGGAGGGAGGGACGGGACGGACGGACGGACGGACGGACGGACGGACGGACGGACGGACGGACGGACGACGGACGGACGGACGGAGACGGACGGACGGACGGACGGACGGACGGACGGACGGACGGACGGACGGACGGACGGACGGACGGACGGACGGACGGACGCGACGGACGGACGGACGGACGGACGGACGGACGGACGGACGGACGGACGGACGGACGGACGGACGGACGGACGGACGGACGGACGGACGGACGGACGGACGGACGGACGGACGGACGGACGGACGGACGGACGGACGGACGGACGGACGGACGGACGGACGGACGGACGGACGGCGGTTAAATGGATGGAAACAGAAAGCGATGGCTGGGTGACCGAGGGGAGAAGGAAACAAACGAGACACAGTCATTGAGAGGATAGGGCGGGGAGGCATTGAGAGAACAGAACCATGATGTTATTTTGGCCTCACAACTGAATGTATGCAGTTCAAAGTTGTTCACGGGGAAATTCCTCGTTCTGTGTGTCCAATAATCACAGGCCCATAGTTCACTTCTATTCTAATCCTGAACAAAGGTCGTCCGAGGACGGCACGCGTATCTTGTGCATTTGGTTTCTTTAGTTTATATCTATGAGAGTAAACTAGACGGAAATGTCTCGTTAACGCAGCTGCTTCGACCAATGAACCTTCAAGTGCTGTTCTTTTTCTCGGTTTCACAGCTGGCGTTTAACGACTGATTATTGCTGCTGCCAAAATACCAGTTTCTTCTTCTCTCTGGAAGTGTCCACACTCATTTGGTTGATGATTCTGTCGATGACAGTTTAGGTGATTAGATGATTAGATGAGTCCCGACAGGTGTTTTACATTTCCCAGAGGGGGGATGGCACAAAGCTCAAATACAAGAATTATAGTGTCTCATCCGAAACGCGCAGACAACGAAGGATGAATGAAATTGGCCAAGTTTCGAAACGGCTGTTTGTATTGGTACCGAGCCACCGACCGGTCGGCACCAGGATTTAAACACCGGTTCAGCCGATCGGTTCAGCCCTCTAATTGCTCGACCACTGCGCACCCATTTTTTACTGGCACATTGTATAGTGTGTTAATGTTGCTAATCGATGATATCGTCATCTTATGTATCATCATCATTATCATTATCATAATCAATTTTATCATTATCATCATCATTTTCATCATCTCTATCATTACCATCGTCGTGGTAGTCGTCGTCGTCGTCATCATCATCATCATCATAATTATTACCAGTGTCATCATCATCATCGTTATTATCAGCATCACCATCACCATCACCATCACCATCACCATCACCATCACCATCACCATCACCATCACCATCACCATCACCATCACCATCACCATCACCATCACCATCACCATCACCATCACCATCACCATCACCATCACCATCACCATCACCATCACCATCACCATCACCATCACCATCAACCTCACCGTCACCGTCACCGTCACCGTCACCGTCACCGTCACCGTCACCGTCACCGTCACCGTCACCGTCACCGTCACCGTCACCGTCACCGTCACCGTCACCGTCACCGTCACCGTCACCGTCACCGTCACCGTCACCGTCACCGTCATCGTCATCACTAGCAGCATCAGCATCAGCATCAGCATCAGCATCAGCATCAGCATCAGCATCAGCATCAGCATCAGCATCAGCATCAGCATCAGCAGCATAAACAACAATAATAACGACAACAACCAATAACAACAACAACAACAACCAACGACAACGATCACCAATGTGGCTTACTCAGTAGATCCTTTATATGTTGTTATAATAAGTAATGTATTTTCAAGAATAAAATCAGGAATTATACACCGTGATCGGCCCTAAAACACACCAATCACGGGAGCATTTTTATATCAAGGTAATAAAATACAATGCAAGACAAATGCAACGCCCACAGACGTATTCGTAATGTGTAATCCGTAAATACAAAGTCAAGATAGATTCGAATGATCTACACGTGAATATTTGTACCGAAACTGGTTTAATTTCTGTCGCCCGCTAAGCGTTTACCCGCTTCCGCACGCGCCGTTCATGTGAACACTGTGTAACGTACATATATATCATATATATATATATATATATATATATATATATATATATATATATATATATATATATATATATATATATTAATACTGTAAAGGTTAAGGTAATTGATGAGTTTAACGGTCTGCGTGTGCGGCCACTACCCCCACGCAGGTCGTACCACTTTCATACTTCTTAGAAGAGTTTCTGTAGAGAATTAGATCAATTGCTCCCTGAGCTGGTCGGTCCTCCATACACCCGGTGCAAACATGCCAGTCACCTCGGACTTGGTCGAAATTCAAACCGTCTGTCTCATTAATCTAAATTGTATCTAATTAACAAACCAAACTTAGCTTTCGGAGAATACGATGCATACCCATAACTCCAAACCAGAGATACGAAAGGGAATCTCTGTCGTGGTGTGTACATGACAACAAGGCACAAGATACTAGAAGCTTTTTTAACGTCGGTTCACATGTGTATTTCATAACTTTAGCTCATCTAAGCTATTTTCCGACAAACAAGTGTAAAGCAACAAGGCATAAAAACGCAAAAACATACACAAAATAAGCATTAAAATATTTTAAATAAAATACGGGTAATAAGAGTAAAATAAAAAGAAACAAATGCATGTATACAGTAAATACGATATACACCTGTTCATTAAATTGGCATGGCGGCAAACATGTTAACTGTTCACGTGCACATACAGCAATTGCATGACGGACCATCCAGCATGATAATATTTTGAATACAAGTTGGAGCAATATTATCTACGATATCGAATACTTCACATGCTTTTTCTTTCATCGGTGTTAGCGGTCTTTTATGTGCAGCAGTTAAAGTTAGATGTTATGAAGGATTTGAAAATTGCAAGTTTCCCTTGTCGAGTAAGGAGGGGAAGGGTCTGCTAGTTAGTATAAATAGGAGACTCATATCAGTAGGACTCCTAGATATAATCCTCCAATCTACGAGCTTCACCATGCATGCCGATGTCGACGACGATGAACACGGGAACTCTACGCTGTTGAACGAGTCTGGGATCATTTCTGTTCAGGTTGCCTCTGGTTAGTATGGTAAACAGCATTCACTATGCTAACTAGAGGGTAACCTCTACTCTATTGGTGAGCGCGCTTCCCAGGATTTTCCGATCATCGTCATCAGAGCATGCTAGCAGATTAGCGAGTGCGTTTTTATGTCGATGAAAGGCCAACAGCAAGTCCCCTGAGTCTTCGTCTACGGGAGATCTGACGGCCCCGAAGACGACACGCACACGCCAGAATTCGCGACAGCCGATTCTACGTCGACTGCCTCGTTATTGTGTCCTCACAACTGAATGTATCCAGTTCAAAGTTGTTCACGGGGAAATTCCTCGTTCTGTGTGTCCACTAGTCACAGGCCCATAGTTCACTTCTATTCTAAACCTGAACAAAGGTCGTCCGAGGACGGCACGCGTGTCTTGTGCATTTGTTTTCTTTTGTGTAGATCTATGAGAGTAAAGTAGACGGAAATGTCTCGTTAACGCAGCTGCTTCGACCAATGATTACATGAACTAGAAAGAGTACGTGCACCTTTCTAATCTTCAGGTGCTGTTCTTTTTCTTTGGCACATTGTATAGTGTGTTAATGTTGCTAATGGATGATATCGTCATCATAGCTATCATTATCGTCATCATCATCATCGTCATCATCACTACCAACAGCAGCAACAGAAGCAGCAGCAGGAACAAAAACAACACAAATAACAACAACACCAACAACACCAACAACAACAACAATAATAATAATAACAACAACAATAATAATAATAATAATAATAACAACAATAACAACAATAAAGACAATAAAGACAATAAAGACAATAAAGACAATAAAGACAATAAAGACAATAAAGACAATAAAGACAATAAAGACAATAAAGACAATAAAGACAATAAAGACAATAAAGACAATAAAGACAATAAAGACAATAACGACAATAACGACAATAAAGACAATAAAGACAATAAAGACAATAAAGACAATAAAGACAATAAAGACAATAAAGACAATAAAGACAATAAAGACAATAAAGACAATAAAGACAATAAAGACAATAAAGACAATAAAGACAATAAAGACAATAAAGACAATAAAGACAATAAAGACAATAAAGACAATAAAGACAATAAAGACAATAAAGACAATAAAGACAATAAAGACAATAAAGACAATAAAGACAATAAAGACAATAAAGACAATAAAGACAATAAAGACAATAAAGACAATAAAGACAATAAAGACAATAAAGACAATAAAGACAATAAAGACAATAAAGACAATAAAGACAATAAAGACAATAAAGACAATAAAGACAATAAAGACAATAAAGACAATAAAGACAATAAAGGACAATAAAGACAATAAAGACAATAAAGACAATAAAGACAATAAAGGCAATAAAGGCAATAAAGACAATAAAGACAATAAAGACAATAAAGCAATAAAGGCAATAAAGGCAATAAAGGCAATAAAGACAATAAAGACAATAAAGGCAATAAAGGCAATAAAGGCAATAAAGACAATAAAGACAATAAAGACAATAAAGGCAATAAAGGCAATAAAGCAATAAAGGCAATAAAGACAATAAAGACAATAAAGACAATAAAGACAATAAAGACAATAAAGACAATAAAGACAATAAAGACAATAAAGACAATAAAGACAATAAAGACAATAAAGACAATAAAGACAATAAAGACAATAAAGACAATAAAGACAATAAAGACAATAAAGACAATAAAGACAATAAAGACAATAAAGACAATAAAGACAATAAAGACAATAAAGACAATAAAGACAATAAAGACAATAAAGACAATAAAGACAATAAAGACAATAAAGACAATAAAGACAATAAAGACAATAAAGACAATAAAGACAATAAAGACAATAAAGACAATAAAGACAATAAAGACAATAAAGACAATAAAGACAATAAAGACAATAAAGACAATAAAGACAATAAAGACAATAAAGACAATAAAGACAATAAAGACAATAAAGACAATAAAGACAATAAAGACAATAAAGACAATAAAGACAATAAAGACAATAAAGACAATAAAGACAATAAAGACAATAAAGACAATAAAGACAATAAAGACAATAAAGACAATAAAGACAATAAAGACAATAAAGACAATAAAGACAATAAAGACAATAAAGACAATAAAGACAATAAAGACAATAAAGACAATAAAGACAATAAAGACAATAAAGACAATAAAGACAATAAAGACAATAAAGACAATAAAGACAATAAAGACAATAAAGACAATAAAGACAATAAAGACAATAAAGACAATAAAGACAATAAAGACAATAAAGACAATAAAGACAATAAAGACAATAAAGACAATAAAGACAATAAAGACAATAAAGACAATAAAGACAATAAAGACAATAAAGACAATAAAGACAATAAAGACAATAAAGACAATAAAGACAATAAAGACAATAAAGACAATAAAGACAATAAAGACAATAAAGACAATAAAGACAATAAAGACAATAATAAAGACAATAATAAAGACAATAATAAAGACAATAATAAAGACAATAATAAAGACAATAATAAAGACAATAATAAAGACAATAATAAAGACAATAAAGACAATAATAAAGACAATAATAAAGACAATAATAAAGACAATAATAAAGACAATAATAAAGACAATAATAAAGACAATAATAAACAAAACAATAAAGACAATAAAGACAATAAAGACAATAAAGACAATAAAGACAATAAAGACAATAAAGACAATAAAGACAATAAAGACAATAAAGACAATAAAGACAATAAAGACAATAAAGACAATAAAGACAATAAAGACAATAAAGACAATAAAGACAATAAAGACAATAAAGACAATAAAGACAATAAAGACAATAAAGACAATAAAGACAATAAAGACAATAAAGACAATAAAGACAATAAAGACAACGGCAACGGCAACGGCAGCGGCAGCGGCAGCGGCAGCGGCAGCGGCAGCGGCAGCGGCAGCGGCAGCGGCAGCGGCAGCGGCAGCGGCAGCGGCAGCGGCAGCGGCAGCGGCAGCGGCAGCGGCAGCGGCAGCGGCAGCGGCAGCGGCAGCGGTAATGTTGTCAGGGGTAATGTATTTCCATGAACAAAATCAAGAATTATACACATTTTTTATTTGTATTGTTAACTGGCAAAATGTCCTACATCGTGCCAGTGAATTAATCGGCCCTAAAACATGTCAAAATCAAGGTAATAAATACAATGCAAGACAAATGCAAATGCCCACAGAGGTGTTCGTACTGTGTAATCCGTAAATACGAAGACAAGATAAATTCGAATAATCTACACGTAAACATTTATGCCGAAACTGATTTAATGTCTGCCACTCGGTACGCGTTGACCCGATTCTGAACGCGCCGGCAGTGGGGACACTGGATCAAAACAAGTCGAGATGAGACACCGGGTCAAAACAGGGCGAGATGACACCGGTTGGAACTGCACTGGACAACTGAGGTCAAGCAGCCGCCGCAGTTGCAGTCTGTCGCCGGCCTGTGCTTGTGGCCACGCCGGTGCGGTACGAGATGTAGGCAAGCATTAATACCGTGCGGAATAGGTATCACCAGGTTACAGTAACTTGGTGTCTCCGGGAACAAACGTTCGACCGAAGGAGAGAAATGGGCGGCTTCGCACCATCCAACATGTGCTATCACCCTACATCCATACTTGTTCTCTTACATTACCAACCAGCCTTGATTGTGTCTATGGTTCTATCCGCCCTACCAACCAGCCTTACCACAGCCCGTAAGTTTCTCAACCTACCAACCAGCCCTACCACAGCCCGTAAGTTTCTCAACCTACCAACCAGCCCTACCACAGCCCGTAAGTTTCTCACCCTATCAACTAGTCCTACCACAGCCCGTCAGTTTTCTCACCCTACCAACCAGCCCTACCACAGCCCGTAAGTTTCTCACCCTATCAACTAGTCCTACCACAGCCCGTCAGTTTTCTCACCCTATCAACTAGTCCTACCACAGCCCGTAAGTTTCTCACCCTATCAACTAGTCCTACCACAGCCCGTCAGTTTTCTCACCCTACCAACCAGCCCTACCACAGCCCGTAAGTTTCTCACCCTACCAACTAGCTCTACCACAGCCCGTAAGTTTTCTCACCATACCAACAAACCCTACCACAGCCCGTAATTTACTCACACAACCAACTAGCCCTACCACAGCCCGTAAGTTTCTCACCCTACCAACAAACACTACCACAGCCCGTGAGTTTCTCACCCTACC
This sequence comes from Ridgeia piscesae, assembly GCA_025642075.2. Classification (NCBI taxonomy): domain Eukaryota; kingdom Metazoa; phylum Annelida; class Polychaeta; order Sabellida; family Siboglinidae; genus Ridgeia; species Ridgeia piscesae. The sequence continues at coordinate 1,413,718 of JAODUO010000044.1, forward strand.
AACTAGCCCTACTACAGCCCGTAAGTTGTTCACCCTACCAACAAACACTACCACAGCCCGTGAGTTTCTCACCCTACCAACTAGCCCTACCACAGCCCGTAAGTTTCTCACCCTACCAACAAACACTACCACAGCCCGTGAGTTTCTCACCCTACCAACTAGCCCTACCACAGCCCGTAAGTGTCTCACCCTACCAACCAGCTCTACCACAGCCCGTAAGTTTCTCACCCTACAAATTAACCCTGCCACAGACCGTAACTTTCTTAACCTACCAACTAGCCCTATCACAGCCCATCTGTTTTCTTAACCTACAAATTAGCCCTAACATAGCCTGTAAGTTTCTCACCCTGTCCACTAGCCCTACCACAGCCCGTAAGTTTTCTCATCCTACCAACCACACGCACACACACACCACACACACACACACACACACACACACACACACACACACACACACACACACACACACACACACACACACACACACACACACACACACACACATACACACACACAACACACACACACACACACACACATACACACACACACACACACACACACACACATACACACACACAACACACACACACACACAACACCACACACACACACACACCCCCACACCACACACACCCACACACACACACACACACCACACACACACCACACACACACACACCACACACCCACACACCCACACACCCACACACCACACACACACACACACACACACACACACACACACACACACACACACACACACCCCACACACACAAAACACACACACACAACACACACACACACACACACACACACACACACACACACACACACACGACACACACACACACACACACACACACACACACACACACACACACACACACACACACACACACACACACACACACACACACACACACAACACACACACACACACACACACACACACACACACACACACAACACTACACACACACACACACACACACACACACACACACACACACACACACACACACACACACACACACACACACACACACACACACACACACACACACACACACACACACACACACACACACACACACACACACACACACCACACACACACACACACACACACACACACACACACACACACACACACACACACACACACACACACACACACACACACACACACACACACACACACACACACACACACACACACACACACACACACACACACACAACACACACACACACACACACACACACACACACACACACAACACAACACACACAACACACACACACACACACACACACACACACACACACACACACACACACACCACACACACACACACACACACACACACACACACACACCACACCACACACCACACACCACCACACACACAACACACCCACCCAACCCCCCCACACACACACACAACCCCCCCCCCCCCCCCCAACACACACACACACACACACACACACACACACACACACACACACACACACACACACACACACACACACAGACAACGACATAGTGGGATGAACGATAATATGAAATCTAAAATAATAACGTAGCTCTCAGCTGCTGATCACGCAAGAGTTGATACCCGCAGATCTAAAATTGAATAAAGGTTCAAAACTACAATAAATACATTCGTTATTGACATAACTTCTTTTGTCTTTTAAATAACCTCAAACTACTAATTACAACGCAAATCTACCATGCCGAAAAAGACTACAATTCTTTATTCCATAGGCGGTTGATGAATAGCCACCAGTAGCATGTTTTGCTTGGTGTTATACCTAGCACTTGCAATAAAAGTTGCCATTTCAGTCTAGTATTATACCGATCTTTTCTAATTGGATGCACTTTTCACCCGTCCAAACAAGAAGTAGGCTTATCTCTGAATGTTGATTGCAATTTGTAAGCCATTGTCTTGTGAGGCACGGTCAAAGGGCTGATGCATGAAGACAGGACTGGCGGGGGGGGAATGCAACTGATCATTGATTTCGGCACAAAACAAACAATGCGTCGCCCCACATTTACTGTTTAATTGCCCTTAATCCAATGAATTCTTCAAAGGTTTTAACAGACACAGGGACTATGTTTTGGAAAGCAAGCGCTAATAATACAATAGATCGGTGTGAAACACCATTGAGGCCATGATGTCGGCGCGAGCGGTAAACAAACAACAGGGACGGGTATCGCAGCGGCATAGTGACGCGCATCGCTCCGTGTCCGTGTCCGTGTCCGTGTCCGTGTCCGTGTCCGTGTCCGTGTCCGTGTCCGTGTCCGTGTCCGTGTCCGTGTCCGTGTCCGTGTCCGTGTCCGTGTCCGTGTCCGTGGCCGTGTCCGTGTCCGTGTCCGTGTCCGTGTCCGTGTCCGTGTCCGTGTCCGTGTCCGTGTCCGTGTCCGTGTCCGTGTCCGTGTCCGTGTCCGTGTCCGTGTCCGTGTCCGTGTCCGTGTCCGTGTCCGTGTCCGTGTCCGTGTCGTGCGTGTCCGTGTCCGTGTCCGTTGTCCGTGTCCGTGTCCGTGTCCGTGTGTCCGTGTCCGTGTCCGTGTCCGTGTCCGTGTCCGTGTCCGTGTCCGTGTCCGTGTCCGTGTCCGTGTCCGTGTCCGTGTCCGTGTCCGTGTCCGTGTCCGTGTCCGTGTCCGTGTCCGTGTCCGTGTTCCGTGTTGTATATGTATATGTATATGTATATGTATATGTATATGTATATGTATATGTATATGTATATCATATGTATATGTATATTATATGTATATGTATATCTATATCTATATCTATATCTATATGTATGTATATGTATATGTATATTATGTATATTTGTTTTATACTTGATCATATATATATATATATATATATATATTATATATATATATATATATATATATACTATATATATATATATATATATAATATATATATATATATATTTGTGTGTGTGTGTGTGTGTGTGTGTGTGTGTGTGTGTGTGTGTGTGTGTGTGTGTGTGTGTGTGTTTATGTGTGTGTGTATTGTGTGTGTGTGTGTGTGTGAGTGTGTGTGAGTGTGTATGTATTTGTGTATGAGTGAGCGCGTGTCAGTGTGTAGTGTGTCATGTGCATGTGATGTGTATGAGTATGTGTATGTAATACTATATAATTGTATAGGCTACTCTTGTTACCGCAAATCACAATACCATCCGCGCCGTCGCTGACACACAAAATCACCCCTCCATCACGCGCGCACCACGAGAGCGCTCCTGATGCGCCTGCGCCGAGCGGTATAAAAGGACACGCGCCGCTGAACTCGCCACACAACGACACGATGGGAGACTCGGTGCACAGGACGCGATCAGAGGGTGTGCCGGCCAAGGGGCTACGGGACCAGTATGCGGACGGGGAAGCTGCCCGGGTGTGGGAACTGTACATTGGCTGCACCGGAACAAGAACGTCGCAGTACAAGGAGTGGTTGACGACGCTACTGCGACTACATGGCTGTCAGAATCTTCTCGATGTCGCCTGTGGCACTGGGTGAGTCACCGAGGGACGACGTCAGTAATTGCAAACAGACGTGGGGTCAAAATACATTTTATTTTTATATTTAAATACATTTGTCTATATTTGTATTTGACGTTTAGGAATTAAAACTATTTCTAGTTAAGGCCTAAATACTTTCTTAAAGTATTCGACATTTTCAAATACATTGTCTGTACCAACATTTCTGTTTTACAGTCACATGCAATGCCTGACAAAGTAATTGTCTTCATTGCGAAACACCTTTCACCAAGCCAATTGTTTTCAACTTTAAATACACCCGTTAATTGCAATTTGTGTCTTTCATTCAAGAGTGCTATTTACAAGACACTTGGTAGCAGGTGGCTCTCGTGACCCTGGCAGTGACCACAGCTTTTGTTTGTCTAGAGCCGGAGGATAAAGTGGCAGTGACCTTAGTTCAGTACCCTTTAGCCAGGTAATTCTGGTTCCCAGGCTGTCTTTCCAGTTGAGCTATCACACTTGTTTACAAGATCCTGGCAGTCATTAGCAGTCGTTAGTATTGTCTCTTCTGAGGGCAACGTAGGCATTTTATTATGGACCTCCTGGCTTAAATTAACAAACAATAGCCTATGGCCTTTACCTTTGTATATAAAGGTTTCTGAATCAGTTGTCACTGTGACGTAGTTAGCAATAACAATACTTCTGTGCACTGGTCTGCCTGTCGTCGAATGAGCGAAACACTAATTATGCCCAACAACTAGATGTTTCGATATACGAATTGCTTTTCTTTTACCTACGTATTTGTATTTTTTTATATATGCACACACACACACACACACACACACACACACCACACACCCACACACACACACACACACACACACACACACACACACACACACACACACACACACACACACACACACACACACACACACACACACACACACACACACACACACACACACACACACACACACACACACACACACACACACACACACACACACACACACACACACACACACACACACACACACACACACACACACACACACACACACACACACACACACACACACACACACACACACACACACACACACACACACACACACACACACACACACACACACACACACACACACACACACACACACACACACACACACACACACACACACACACACACACACAACGGTTTCCCGAAGTATTTGTTCTTAATGTGTTACGATTGCATCGTTGCCTATGTGTCCTTATACAACACCCCGTCCTGTTGTCACAACTTGTCCTGTTGTCACATCCTGTCGTCGTTGTTCAGGGTTGACTCCATCATGTTGCTCGAAGAAGGTTTCAAAGTCACCAGTACAGACGCTAGTGACAAGATGCTCAAATACGCTTTGAAAGAACGCTGGCGCCGACGAAAAGAGGAGGCGTTTGATAAATGGGGTAAATATACAGAGATAACTCATTGTCATATTTCATGTCGCAGAAGATCATCAGTTAGACTCAACCACGCCTGGTTACCAAGTTAAATATATCGAACACTAGCTAAGTATATTTTTGACGTCATATTTACTTCTAAATTTAAGCTGAATGCGTGTTTACGTCGTCGTTTCGGTAACTATAGGTGTGTAAATATCGAGTCCCGATGATGCCGGACACAGGGTGATTCAAGGCAATTTAAAGACATGTATTTGAATACGTAGAGCATGACTTGTAACTTGCAAATCTGGACAGTTGAAAAACATTATATTCCGTAGCGTAATTACACACAGAGATTCATTTTAAACACAATTTAATCAATTAGGTACTAGCTTGTTTGTATAAACGCTACCAACAAATTGCCGTATTGTCTCGGTTGTGACCGTTAATGGATGACCTATGTGCGCTAAAGAGCATACGTAGTGGTGGCACTTAACCTCACCTGTTTGACATCAAGGGGCATACTAAAAGGCGGGCCACAATTGGCAGACCGCGTGGAAACGGCAGACCACATTCACAAAGATGCCACCGATCGGTACGCTCCATGTTTACGAGCTTTGTTTTTATTTGCGCGTCCGATCGTAAATATTGGAGACTTTTATTATTGTGTTGTACTAACAATTTTAAATGTAATACCGAATGGTATTACTTGTATTTATAAAATCCTAGAAATAAATTAAAATGTTAGGCCTTACTAATTAACTGTACGAGTATTCGCTCAGTCAAAAACAGAAGTCCCACATAGTCATAGATTATAGACGGCAGCTGCATACTATCGGTTTATTTAAATCATTTGATGTAATGACTCGCCTAAGGGTACATGTGTTCATAGGGCACTAATTCCCGTTATTGAATACCGAAACGGTCACCTGGCAGGTGAGGAATTCTGAGGCTCCAGCCATCTTTTGATGTTCTTTGATCTACTGTGAAAGGGCATATATGTGGATTGATCTCGGATTGCACTGATAGCTGCATATTCGTTAGTGGGTGGGTGAGTAGTTCGTGTTATTGAGGGTTATTTAATATAATGTACTTCACTAAGATCATGGATGTTATATCTCTGGCTAGCTGTCTTTTGATGTAACAACTCGCCTAACGTACATGTTTTCATAGGACATTATACACTTGTTATTGGATGCCGGCATTTGGTGAGGACATCTGAATGTTGATGGACATAATCTCGTTAATTGTAGGTCTAGTTATTACTATCACTGAGACTCATTAGTACTTATGCTACTTATTACAATCACACTCGTTTTATCACCCCCCATTAAAAGTATAACACTGATATGACCTATAGGTATATTAATTACACACCACGCACACACGCACACACGCACACACACACACACACACACACGCACACACACACACACACACACACACACACACACACACACACACACACACACACACACACACACACACACACACACACACACATGAGGATGTCATTGTTGAAGTGAAATAGTAATACTAAGAATACTTACTGTGTTGGTGAAAATAAAACAAACAAACAACAAATCCAAGAATTGTTATTTCGCCTTTCAAACATTGAACATATATGCTAACTTGTAGTACTGTAGTTAAATTTGCTTATTACACGTATGTTATTATTGAAAGACATCTCAACATCACAAGAACACCGTAAAACAGCAACTATAAGGCGCCAACTAGAACAACGCACGTAAAGGGCCCCCCACGTAAACATGGAGCGTACCGATCGGTGGCATCTTTGTGAATGTGGTGAATCTGGTCTGCCGTTTCCGCGCGGTCTGCCAATTGTGGCCCGCCTTTTAGTATGCCCCACATCAAGTACACACCCCCCAGCTTGCTAGCAAACTGAACCGACCTAATTACTCACGGCTTGGACTTTTAGACCCATTAGGGATTGCCTGTTCCTTTGTTTTAGTGTCAGCGTGGAACCACGATTACATTAGGGCAATATAATTGATGTATTGTGTAGAATGGAGTCACCGTTACTAGGTTTTGCAAGGATCAGGGTATTGTTGTTGCTGTTATTATTATTATTAATGTTATCGAAATTTACCTCAGCTTCGCAGACCCATTACATACAGAGAATATTACAAATTAACATAATTTATCTACTTATTTATCTAAAATTAGTATGCACTAGTTTCTGTTGACCGATTATTCTTAAATGTTTTGCAGTTACTTGTAGTCCAGTGACGACTTATATATTCATGCAAACATTAGTTAAACACGATATGGTGAAAAGCACAAATGCACGAACGCACGCACAAATACACACACGTGCACGCACGCACATACATGTATACACGAACATGCACACACGCACACGCACACGTACACGCACACGCACACGCGCGCACACACACACACACACACACACACGTGCACGTGCACGTGCACGTGCACGTGCACGTGCACGTGCACATGCACATGCACAAAACGTTCAGAAACCTCACCCACATACGACGTTGACGACTTCGGTTTGTCAACCAATTCATTATGTAAACTAGCAGTTTGTTTGTCACTGCCTTGTGTCGCAGTAGTGGACGAGTGGCCAAATGTTTCTTATCGCGATTCTCCGACTGCTGGTGAGACAAGTGACCAAGAATTCCTAGACATAATCAAACTGCTGATACGCGTGGTTTGATTATTTGTTTAAAAGATCGATGTCCAAGGTAGTAGAGGTCAGGTTACGTGTGGAGACACGACTGGTCACATATTTAGTCTATTTAAAAGAAAGCTCTTAATGCGTGCTGGGTTGTAGGAAGACTGTAGAAAAATAGTTGAAGGTGGCGGGCGTGGGCGTGGGCGTGGGCGTGGGCGTGGGCGTGGGCGTGGGCGTGGGCGTTTGTGTATTTGTGTTGTATGTATTTGTGTTGAAAGTATGTGTTGTGTACTTATATGTTATGTGTGATGTGCTTATGTGTTATGTGTGTTCGCCCGCGTGCGTGCGTGCGTGCGCGCGTGATTGGTAGGCATGAATACGAAAGATCGGTGGTACCACCCTCGCAAGTCAGGGGTCGTTGCGCTGCGCCACTGTACTGTAGCGAGAAGAGCTGGTACTGACGAATTCAGTCGCAGCAACCCCTGGCGCGCGAGGATGGATGGACTGCTTAAAGGCCGTATACTGCTAGTACTCAGACATCAGAAACAGAATATCATGGCCTCTTATTAACAGCATTGAAGCCGAATTTGAAGGGAATACCACCCTGGGTGATAGCAGATTGTATAGACAGTGTATGACAACATAAGCTAATGCTCACCTATTATGCATGATGATGACGATGTGTTCCAGACATTCCGCACAGAATGAGAACAACTGGTCGACACAACTCCGTGTTAAAAAATATGCTTAGGTTTAAAAATATGTAGTCTCTATAAAACAAAGTGACAAAGAAACCAGATGCCGATAAGTAACCAAGTCTGTAAATAAGTCTTCTTCGTGGAGGACAATAACGAGATAACGGCTCAATGGCCTGTTTATTTACTTAGTAGAACACACTTTGGCATTACTGGCAATTAGAAGATATGTGGAAATTGTCTAAAGAATGAGTAGTAACATAAGTATTCAAATTAAGAATTTCTCCTAGTTAGCATTTAAAGACATTTTACAGATGCTTTGTTTTATTAACCATAAAGTTAGAAAAATAAATGCGACGGTTTTTATTCGAATGCAAATCGTTTTGACAAATAAACAAACCACTACAGTTGTTTTTAAATAGGCCTTACAAATGCTTCCTCTCGTTCAAATGAAAACGCAGAACTAACAACTGATTACACAATAACAAATATTTAGCAAATTTGAAGAAAAAAATATTTTAGTTCATGTGCGATATTGCGAAACAGTATAAACATTTGCATATTTCAATCTAAACCTCGCTCCAGCTGATCATTAATTCTTGGTGGCGAAGGTGAACGTAAAGGTACGTTCCACTGGATCCATTTTCTCCGAAAGTACATAGCCCAAATTATAACTACCGTTGTTTTTCAAACATACCGCAAATTTCTATGACATAGGTCAATGCCTGACTAATTGAATAGACGTAGACAGATACCATAGGGCCTCATTGGAATTCATGTGGCTTTGTTTTGGACACAACTGTTGATTAATCCTTTAGGTAAAATAGACAAACTGTAGATTCCTTCAAATTGTGAAAGTCAACAGCAATCATTACAATAATTGCTGTATAGAAACTACCATCGCGTATTAATTGTAGCACGTCTGAATGCTTTCCGGAGAAATCAAGCTGGTGTTCGATTGAATTGTTTTGAGAGAGGGAGAGATGGAGAGAGGGAGAGCGGCTGGAAACAGTGCAATGTCAGAAATTAACTGTACTTTGTAGACTTTTCTTTTGCAGTCTCACCTTTGTTTGTCCATTTTCGTTGCCTCAGTCTCACCTTTACTTTGTAATTTTTCTCAATGTAACCTTTACTTTACCCACTCCTGTTGTTCCAGTGATCGAAGAAGCCAACTGGCTGTCGCTCTCAGACGACCTCACACATATGGAGGGCGTGCCCAAGGGAGGCTTTGACGCCGTCCTCTGTCTGGGCAACTCGTTCTCCCATCTGCCCGACTTCGAAGGCGGACTGCTGAACCAGAAGGTGGCGCTGACCAACTTCTGGAGCATGATAAAACCTGGCGGAATACTGCTCATAGACCATCGCAACTTTGATGACGTGCTTGCCAACGGATGGGCCCCGGCTAAGAATATATACTATGTCGTGCGTATAGAGCCTGGTTTTATATATTTAATCTTCAAAATTTATAATTAATTATTATTATTATAAATACTATATCATTAGAAATGTCCTTACAAAAACCAACACTCGTGGTACAAGATGCGAATTGTAGATGCACTCATTGGGTATATATTTAATGTATATTTTCATATGAAACTTCAAAAATGTTAGCAGAGCCGCAACAATTTATAGTTTTACAGCAATATTGTGTGGTACGACACATTCCGCTATGAAACGGATATAACAGTTATTCGACTTTTTCTGGTAAATCGTATAATGTATGTATCTTACAGCTACGTAAACGTTGTTTGACAGACGATAATAAAAACAACTGCACAAATATACTATTCCCCAAACGATTTAAAATCAATAACGAAGTATTCGGTTTACACAGAGTGACTGCGTCAAAGACATCCAGGTTTCCAACATGTACACGAACAGCCGCCCAACCCTCACGACATTTGACTACACTCTCGATATTCCAAACAACAAGATTCAAAATGGCAACGGCATTCCGGCAGACGGGTATGTAGAGCGCCAGCCTCGGTTACCCAGGTTCTACGATTGGCATCACTACTTGTTAGCCACGCATTCGCTTGGTTTCCATGAGCCTTTCTAAACGTGAAGGAAACCACCGAAATCTTGGATGTTTGCACCAGAATCTGGGCAACTTCTGGGGATTTGGGTCATTAATGAGATTGTTGTATAACTTCAACAAAACTTGTATGTTGAAATGGACACAAACGTACATGTTTTACGTAAATGGGTTTGCGAACCACATACATTTTGTAAAAGCCTGTGTCGTTATTATAAACGTATCCATTTTGATGTCATCCACGTTTTCCACTCAACTCCGCAACGTTTCCCAGTTAGGTTGCATCTTTGCGGATTTGTTTGGATAGAGTAAAAATGCATTTGTTGGATCATCAGTTTGGCGTGTCCGTGAAAAACGTCGTAATCTAAAAAAACATAAAACGATGAAAGATTTCAGAATGCAAATTTCAACAAATATGTAAAGTCCAATATGGCAATAATTTGTAAAGAATAAAAATGCATAAACATACCAACATCTGATAATGACCCATTTACATTGTAGCTAATGTTTTTCTGAATAATATATTATAAATATAACTACACGTATGTAATTCTTCTAAATGTAACCAGTATTGATGCATTTCAGACGACTAGAAAATTGGACTTACTGCCTTGCTGTTTCTGTAGTGCTAGAAATCAGGACCTGATACACTGAAGACAAACTGAATCATCTCAACCTACGGAATATCGCATACGGATGAATGATACTAGTGCTTAGAAATCTGAATGGAATCGAAGAAATCAACATGGATGAGTGCTACACAATCAGCTCTAGATTCTCACGGGGCATGATTTTATGAACGAAACCATGCAGCCTTAACATATAACGCCTTCTCATGTTTCTTCCGGGAATGGAATAGCCTATGCAACCAATAAACGGAGCATAAATAATGATCATCTCTATGAAACAACAAAAGGCATGGAGAAGTCTGAAAGGAGATATATTCAAGTTCTTAATGCATTGTTTACTAATCCAGGGAAATAGCGACACCACCTGCCTTTCGCAAATAGCCACAGTGGTCATTGTGTCGGATTGAAGAAAGCAAACAAATGGGATGTACGCACCACGTTGCGCCAGTCTAAATCAAACCAGTGATGCCATCTTCCGGATGCAAATTGAAGCAGTATCGCCATCTAGCGGATCAGATCGAAACCGCATACCTACCTATACATGAAGTATCACAACTGGATTTCTAAACATCAAACGGTGGGTTTTCACAAATTAGGCTACTGTTAAATTCGACATAATACTGGGGCATTATAAAACAAAAGTTTTAAATATCAACATTAGCAACGTGATTACAATTATTAATTCCATTTGGTAAACCAAATCAAATTAATGATAACATATCATCAGTAATTCTGTGGGTAACTGGGAACGTCTCCTTTGTGACAACGTTTCTTTTCACACCTATTTCACAGCAAATTTACCTTTTTCTTTGTTACGTTTCGACCGCTTCCAGCGGTTTTCTTCAGACTGATTCCTGCTAGATGTCGCCGCGGTAGACATTCTGCGCAATGATGTCACTGGCGAGACACAGGCCGCGACCTGGGTGGCACTTGAGGAGATCGCCGTAGACATGTGAGAGTTGGTACCCGCCCCTCATCTCGAGTCTTCGCCGTTATGATGGTGTCTAAAAGTATCATGTTTTACTTATATAGATTTACGTTGCTATCACCCGACAGAGGCGCCACCTCAACTTGACAGTCGATTCAAAATGGACGGTGGCGACAACGCTGACAAAGTGGTACAATTTATGTGTGGAAATGGCAACGTCGTTCAAATGTTCGCTATTTCAACTGGGAATTTGTGTAGCGTAATATTGTTTTAAACATAAGCGTCTATGTTTATTTTTCTAGTTCGCTTTGTTCACAAGTACGGGCAATTGAAATTGACGTTTCAAGTACGTCGCCGTTTGCCGAAGTCAAAATCAGCATTTTGAACATGACCTCTTTCAAGTTTTACTTTTGCCAATATTTTTGATATCGGTTGTATAAATAAATTGATTTAGTATTACCGCATGACAACACAGATGAAACATAACCAATTGCCACCATCCATCCGGCGTCCATTTTGATAGCTAGAAGGAGGTGTTGCTAGGCGACAGGATACGTAATAGTTAGGTCAGTGAAATGGTCAAGAATGACAACGACGTTGCCATGCCAACACCAACATAACATTCGTTTGTATTAATGCACCAGCGTCCATTTTGAGATAAAAAAAACGTCCTGTGGCAGAGAGATTCGTTGACAGGAACACGTGACCGGAAGTGACGTATCGTCTGACAGCCATTGCTGACACCGAAAATGAATCATGTGGTGTATTTGTTTCTGACAGTGCGCTGTCCTGGAACTGTTTCTGATGTGCAGATTTATATCCTTCGCGGTAGAAATCCGCTGCCCGCTATGAGAAACGTAGCACGGATTACATCAACGTGTTGCCTTAGCGATAACTGCACGAGTCTCAATGCAAATTGAAAATTTCGTATAATATTTTTAAACAATATCTATAAAACATTACTGTGTCATGCTATTTCCTTGAAACTGTGCATTCGTTTAAAGTCACATGACATATGATAAGGTATATTGGTGTCTCATGATCAATGTTAGACGAAACGGAGCATGCAAAGTCTTTACCAGTCACATATCGTGATTGTATATGTATTGTTTATTATTGTTGTTATCATCACTATATATTTGTAGAACTACCTGCAACAATGTTTCTTTACTTACAGCACGAATAAATGTACTATTTAAGTTATGTTGGAATATGGCGTACCAGTGTAAGTAAAGATATGTTTCTTCATCAAACGCCCATGTTTCCAACTTACCATTAATAAGATGTCTGTTCTGTATCACCGCACTGTAATATAATTATATTTTTTTGCGGCAGAAATGAACTCATTATAAAGATACACAGCTGCAATTTACACAGGATCATACTACAATATAAATATCTGGATATCGTAAATCCATTTGATAGCTAAACCGGTGTTAACATGTCAATGTAAACACACGACATAATACTTACTTCGTTGAATTCACAAATAAATCAAGACGTAGCGATTCGGTCAGCCAGTAAAGGAAGCCATGCAAGCATCAGTTAACATCGGATTTTAATGATTACCTTCTGTTGTAGAACACACCAGTTTCGCCTCTCCTACTACCCGCATCGCCTGGCGGAGTTCTCCGAGCTACTGAAGGGTGTGTTCCGAAACGAGGGGAAACATTCGGTGTTTGCCGACTTCCAGCCACTTGGAAGTGTAGAGAGACCGGCCTACTACATTCACGTCGTCGAGAAATCGCTTTAAGACAAGCGTACGTTGATATGCCAACGTGAAAGAGAGTGAAGTCGATGTGACGTGTCGATAAGGGCAACATATACGTACACCAGACCATTTTGTGAATGCAAACTGGTTTACAATTATTATTGTTATATAGTTATAATCTCAAGTCAGTTGTACGAAAAGACCAACGACAGGGGTGCATGCAAACAGCGTGAGGATGTGACAGTGAAATACAGACTGCAATGAGCTATCAATGTGTATTTGCAGAACCACCGCATAGATTGTCCACAGACACAGCAGACGTTTAAAACACGAATTACACTTAAACAGTATGAACAATTTTCAGCGATTGTTGCAAGAAACGCCACAGTTGATTGGTGGACGATTAACTTAATTTAGAGTGGTCGTGGAAACACGCGTAACGTCGCGTACATACGACTAATGTTTAGCTACCGTCCGGTATGAACAGCCGCTTTGTACGAACTCCAATCGCAGGGAATTTGTAAACAAATAAAAACGTTATAGTTTTCTTCCGAGGGTAATAGACGAACCATTTGACGTTTGGCATCCAATAAGAAATGCGATTAGGACGTACAGCTTGTCACACATAGATAAATATATACATATGTGTATACACACATACATACCTATACATACATACATACATACATATATACATACATACATACATACATACATACATACATACATACATGCATACATACATACATACATACATACATACATACATACATACATACATACATACATACATGCATGCATGCATGCATACATACATACATAAAGCATGCATGCATGCATGACATACCACTACATACATACATACATACATACATGCATTCCAAAGCATAACACATACATCATACATACATACATACATACATACATGCATGCATGCATGCATGAACTACACTAATGCAAATACC
>JAODUO010000045.1:2500-25000 GCA_025642075.2 Ridgeia piscesae
CGCCCGCCCCCCGCCCGCCCGCCCGCCCGCCCGCCCCCCCGCCCGCCGCCCGCCCGCCCCCCCGCCCGCCCCCCCCCCCCCCCCCCCCCCCCCCCCCCCGCCCCCCCGCCCGCCCGCCCGCCCGCCCGCCCGCCCGCCCGCCCGCCCGCCCGCCCGCCCGCCCGCCCGCCCGCCCGCCCGCCCGCCCGCCCGTCCGCCCGTACGCCGCCCGCCCATACTTCGCTCCAGGCGTATCTGTTCAACTCCAACAAAACGGCTTGACAAAAAGTGGTTCGTAATTGCTCTGTGACTCAACGACCGAACCGACGCGTCTGTAGAGCCACCGTTTCACGCGACACACCGCACCGCTGACCTTTATTGACATGCGAACAACAACGCCATAAAATGTTCTCCACCGTCGGCGACAAGTTGTCACGTCCGCTTAAAAAGTGTTTACTAAAAAAGTAACCGCTACAGATTGCGACTGCTGAAAACATCTGAAGCGATCACTTGTTGCTGCAGACGAAAAAAAAAACAGATCAACATTTACAGCTCGACACCTAGACCTGCTGAACTGACCCATCGCAGGTCAACCCGTAAATCGAAAGCAGGCATGTTGTTATTTGTGAGCTATCAACAATTTGTAGCTTTACTTTTTTCGTAACGTAACGTTCTTTTGCAGCAAATGTCTTCTAGTGTCTCTTCTTCAGCTATCGCACATAGCGAGTAGCTTCCTGCCACGTTGTTATTTGGAGGGTATTCGTCGATGAGTTATGAGGCCAAACTTTGCACGCACACGCGCACGCGCACGCGCACGCGCACGCGCACGCCCCGCACACGCACGCACGCACGCACGCACCCCGCACACACACACACACACACACACACACACACACACACACACACACACACACACACACACACACACACACACACACACACACACACACACACACACACACACACACACACACACACACACACACACACACACACTACTATCGTTTAGCACGCCACTTACAGCGCAGGACGTCACCTTGTAAAACCGTCTAGACGTCCTTAATAGCTCAACTCGACCGTCGTTTGAAAAACAGAAGAACCCGACGCGTAAAGGTCACCAGGCACCACTTTGTACTGTGCCTTTAAAGAACTTCGGTGATATGGTGGTCTCTTTTAAGGCACCTTTAGGAGAGCGGCCTAGTGTGGCATAAACATTTGTTTCTGACAGCGTGCCATTTGCGATGGTATTTTGCAACGTGTTCTCTTTGTCCATCTTACGTGTGGCTGCGTAGTGCAAAACACGTTTACAGTTTTGTTTTGCAGATATCAGATACACACAGCAACACACCTGAAGTACGAAATAGGTAATTACCAGTCGAATGCCAACTTATAGCACTAACAGACATTGTCAACACATCCTCAAATGTAACGTCTTAGTACACGCATGTTATATGCGTGCTATGTGCGTCTATTAGGGCTGATATGAAGGTATCAGAGCATTGTGGAATTGCAGCAGCGAAGGGAAACCAAATTCTTGGATTAATTAGGCGAAATATACTGTACAAGGAAAAAGAACTAATAATACCGCTGTAGAAAACAATAATTAGGCCTCATTTAGAATATTGCATACAGGCATGGAGGCCATATCGCAAGATGGATATTGATATACTAGAAAGAGTACAAAGGAGAGCAACCAAAATGATACAAAAACTCAGGAATATTAGTTACGATATGCGTCTAAAAGAATGTGGATTAACAACATTAGAAACCAGGAGACTGAGAGGAGATCAGATAGAGGTGTGTGTTTAAAATAGTGAATGGGTATGAAAATATTGACAGAAATATTGTTCTCGGTTAAGGAAGAG
Source organism: Ridgeia piscesae (assembly GCA_025642075.2). Taxonomy (NCBI): domain Eukaryota; kingdom Metazoa; phylum Annelida; class Polychaeta; order Sabellida; family Siboglinidae; genus Ridgeia; species Ridgeia piscesae. The sequence goes on from JAODUO010000045.1 coordinate 4,345, forward strand.
AGAAGGACTAGAGGACATGGCATTACATTAGCAAAGAAGCAGTGTAGACTAGATATTAGAAAATTTTCATTTTCACAAAGAACAGTAAATGAATGGAACAAATTATCGGCTGATTGTGTAGGTGCTAATAATGTTAATATTTAAAAAAATAAAATCGACACATACGTACATTTAGATAGATAGGTTGGACTTTCGATAAGCCAAAGGGCTTCCTTGTCCACCTGCCATCTAGAGTTGATTCTCTGGCTGGCAATTTTGTTAAATCTTGTTAAATCTTGAAAAGATTACCTATTTAAGCAGAGTAACAACAACTATTGCTAGAAATCATATTACACCTTATGGTGCATCATGTTTCATTTCCACTAAGCCAACGTTTGTATAAAATAACATTTGGGAATAACTCCACCTGAAAAGTTTCCGGGAATATCTCAACACAAACTCTGCAGTAACAGCAATAAATTATCAACATACATTTCGCTAACAGTATAAGGACCAACGGGACAGTGCTACGCCACTACGTGAAGTTGTCTTGTTAAACTTCGAATGCTGAGCACAATTCAATTTAATGAGATAGCAGCCTACATAAAAGGCATACTTAGTATGACACTTCAGCGTAATGGAGCGATAATTGGTGTCTGCCTATTTGGAACCTATATCACGAATCGGTGATTCGTCTAGAATCTGTCTTAGAATAACTGTAGACGACATCGCTACGTCTGTTTGCAATTGTGGACACTTTGATTAATTTCATTATTTTATCATACCAGACAGTAAACATTAGCAGGAATGGTTAGCGTCAAAATAGTCTGATGAGAACATAGAGCTTCGTGGAAAGACGATATCGAAACATTTGATTATAATCGAGCTCTGCATACGAGAACGTTAAAGTATTTCTAAATATTACACTCTGAGAATCTGAATGGGATACGTCGTAAGGAGCCAATATTGGCTACTATATACGACGGGGGTGTGTGCGCATGTTACTGAGTGTTTGAGCCGCAGATCAGGCGGCTGAAATCACTCATGGTTTCAGCCTGGACCTGCGACTCGTTTAGTTGGTTCCAGTCAACTATTGTTTTTACAAAAAATGAATTCTTAAAATTGTTCAGTGTGGGCTGTAGGTACTATGACACATCTGGTGTTGTTGGTTGTTAGTTGTTGGACAAAATTTGAGGATGCATTGTCTGGGAAGTGCTTAGGCTGAATGTGTCTTTTGTTTGTTTTTTGGGGCCGGAAGAATGTTTCAGCGGGGAGGGCTGTGATAGATCCTCTAACAGTTCGGTACATAAATGTTAATCTGGTCGCGTCGTCTATTGTCTATACTTGTATTTCTGATAGCGATATAAATATGATTTGACAATTCTGTGCTGCCACGATTAAGACAAACATTTTGTGCAGAGGCAAATATATCCAGTAATTGTTCTGCGGGCCAAAAGTGTAATTACTGATGAATTACTGATTTACATCGCTGGTATGCGCAATGTCTTTGAAAATAAATTATCTAATGAATTCGAACTGTAGGAAATGTTCTTTCTCGGCATGAATTGTTGAATGGAATGTCGACAGCTTGATGTTGAAACTTCCAATGTTTCATATACGTTGCTAATCATGTTTTGCACCATATTCAACGTGTTCTTGTAAACATCAAAACGATCGATTGTTTGAAAATGTAAGGCAGAACTGGAAACTGTTGTGTTGTTATATCAAAATTTAGAGACCACACTGCTTCAAAGGTCTAGCCGCATCAGTAACAAAATATACTTTAATAGTCTGGAACCCAGGCCAGATGAAGCTCTAATCTGACATCGAGATGGTACAGAGGAGAGCCGCCAGGGGATCTGTTAAACAAGTGAGTGCACGTCTCTGAATTAACAAACATTCCGTCAGCTACTAACCCCAATATTACTATTCTTACTGCTAGCATTTCTAGAACGCCGTATCCCCGTTCATAGGTGCCTACACACATAAAACCTTCATGGAATCAATCAGAACTTTAAAAAGTTTATATAGCTAAATTTGATATTATATTAAAATAAGAAAGACTATAGTTTGTTATACTAAATCATTCCGATATATGACTTAGTTTCTAAAATAGTAAGACAATTACGAGTGTATAAATAATTAAAGTAAATTAAAATGTAAACATTACTCTTATTACATAATACAAAAATAATAATAAATTAATAATAATAATAAATACATCTAAGTATTCATTAGTTCATGAAATACGTGATCGTAATAATGTTATATATGACGGTTCCTCACTGGAAGTAAGCCAGTTTAAATAAACGCGTCATACGGACAGTCACGAATCAAGTTAGAGTATCAGATTGGCGAATGCACTACAATGAAGAATTTCTTTTAACCGCCGCATTTGTTTAACCATATACGTGGTTTTAATTACATTATTTGCACCTGATATCATTTCATCTGTAGCTTACAAGCGGCAGCTGGGAGGCTGGCAGCAAGTAGTTCCTATGGTCTCAACACATAATATTTATATTTATATTGTCTAATCAATTTTTTATTCACCAATTACATGTTTTTTATTATAAATTATATTTCGAAACGCTGATATCGCGTCACACGAGGCAACCAACAATTTAAAACCTGTGGGACGATCAGGAAGTCAGGGATATCACATTATCCAGAAGAAGACGGGGACAATGAGGTGGTACCCGATACAGCTATCGTATTTGTTGACAATAATGATCAAGTCTGTGCAAGCGTTCCCACAACCAATATGTGCATTTATTACATCCATGAGACAAGAAAATGCACTCGATTCCATAAACAACCAATATATGTAAATTCAGTACATCCTATGATAAGCGCAATTGTACACTCATTACATACACACGGTGCAGTATATAACAAATCTGTACATTCTACTACATGTGCTTTTGAATTCTTTGAGACACGAAAAGGATTTTCTTTCGAATGCGAAATTATAATAATGAAAATAAGATTCTTTGATAATTTGTAAAGTGTACAATCCTTTGTAATATAAAGAACACAGGCACAGGCACAGGCACAGGCACGACGCCTTCAACTACGTCACGGTAACTCAAATATGTCACGGATAACTCGACTATGTCACTGTAATGCGACTATGTCACGGTAACTCAACTATGTCACGGTAATTGAACTAGGCCATGGTAACTCGACTATGCCATGGTAACTCGACTATGTCACGGTAACTCGATTATGTCACGATAACTCGACTACGTCACGACAACTCGTTGACGCCACTGTAGCTCAACTATGTCACTGTATTTCAATTATCTCATAGCAACGTTGTCACTGGCATGAAATCTGGCAAGGTCTAATTTGGAGATCCGTCGTGACGTCACACTGACGGGCTACATTTTACTCATTGTTTGTTATGATCCTATCTTGGCATACCATTCCGGCCATCAAAATATATCTACTCCATTCACTATAGATAACACCGGCCAACGTACCTATTTCTATGAAGTAAAATATATAATCGAAGATACAGCGCAATAAACAGTCGTACTTTCTACGATTTGTCTGGTCCGATATCAGCGAATAAATAAATGCATGCCTAAATCTTAGTTGTGATATACGACTATACTTATTTTAATCATCGAAGTGTAAAGTATAATTTTGTTTGAGCGTTTCGTGTTTCAAAACAATATCTCGCGTGGACAAGGGAGCTTCGTTTGATCGAGAGTTCATGTGTTTTGTTATCTAAGTGTTCTGTCACTCGTTCGTTTGTTCGTTCGTTCGTTCGTTCGTTCGTTCGTTCGTTCGTCCGTCCGTCCGTCCGTCCGTCCGTCCGTCCGTCCGTCCGTCCGTCCGTCCGTCCGTCCGTCCGTCCGTCCGTCCGTCCGTCCGTCCGTCCGTCCGTCCGTCCGTCCGTCCGTCCGTCCGTCCGTCCGTCCGTCCGTCCGTCCGTTCCCGTCCGTCCGTCCGTCCGTCCGTCCGTCCGTCCGTCCGTCCGTCCGTCCGTCCGTCCGTCCGTCCGTCCGTCCGTCCGTCCTCCGTCCGTCCGTCCGTCCGTCCGTCCGTCCGTCCGTCCGTCCGTCCGTCCGTCCGTCCGTCCGTCCGTCCGTCCGTCCGTCCGTCCGTCCGTCCGTCCGTCCGTCCGTCCGTCCGTCCGTCCGTCCGTCCGTCCGTCCGTCCGTCCGTCCGTCCGTCCGTCCGTCCGTCCGTCCGTTCGTTCGTTCGTTCGTTCGTTCGTGGGTTGACGTAATTGCTATGTCCCCAGCCCTGGCTGTCGTCCAAACTGAAGGTGCACGACACGTGCGGTGTCAACAATCTACACGGCATGCCGGGAATCATGGCCGCCATCGTTGGAATGTTTGCAGCTCTCATGGCTAGTGAAAGCCAGTATGGTTATAGGTGAGATAATATTGTAACAAATATATCCGATAAGTTGTTGCGTTCCCACTTTCATATTAATTTTAATGTTACACTTTATAGTGACACCTTCCAATACTATGCATTTGTATTTGTGTAAGCCCACATATTTAAATCGTTACGTTTAGAATATAATATGTATGTGTTTGGGACCAGCAGTGCCCAGAATTGTTTATGTTTCCATAAGTAATCCAACCATTTTATACGTTTCAAAGTAGCACATGCAGTAAAATTAAAGTGGACTTCCCCACTGTCGCCATCTTTATTTTATAGTGACTCACTTCACTGTATATTTGCTTGTAGCCTTTACCAGATCTTCCCCGCACGCTCGCCTGTAGTCAACTCGACGGCGCTGTTCGCCGTGCAGAAGCACCTGAGTGTTGACCCCGGTGTAGGTCGCACGGCGGTCCTACAGGCCGGCTTCCAGCTGACCACTCTCTGCTGCACGCTCCTCGTTGCCGTGGTCAGCGGCATTGTAACAGGCAAGTCTCTATTCCTCCCTGTTACCTTCACTCAAGTGTCTATTCCTCCCTGTTACCTTCACTCAAGTCTCTATTCCTCCCTGTTACCTTCACTCAAGTGTCTATTCCTCCCTGTTACCTTCACTCAAGTGTCTATTCCTCCCTGTTACCTTCAGTCAAGTCTCTATTCCTCCCTGTCACCTTCACTCAAGTCTCTATTCCTCCCTGTTACCTTCACTCAAGTCTCTATTCCTCCCTGTTACCTTCACTCAAGTGTCTATTCCTCCCTGTTACCTTCACTCAAGTGTCTATTCCTCCCTGTCACCTTCACTCAAGTGTCTATTCCTCCCTGTCACCTTCACTCAAGTGTCTATTCCTCCCTGTTACCTTCACTCAAGTGTCTATTCCTCCCTGTTACCTTCACTCAAGTGTCTATTCCTCCCTGTTACCTTCACTCAAGTCTCTATTCCTCCCTGTCACCTTCACTCAAGTGTCTATTCCTCCCAGTTACCTTCACTCAAGTGTCTATTCCTCCCTGTTACCTTCACTCAAGTGTCTATTCCTCCCTGTTACCTTCACTCAAGTGTCTATTCCTCCCTGTTACCTTCAGTCAAGTCTCTATTCCTCCCCGTCACCTTCCTTCAGTATTTTCTCCCTGTTATTGCTGTTGTTGGTGTCATAGTTGGTGTTCTTCTTCTCCTCCTGCTCCTCCTCACGCTCCTACTTCTACATCGAGCTCTCAATTGACAGAACCCGTATGCGACTCGTACCTTGTTTATCAACTATTGAATATTTCTTTTTCAAACATTAATCTGTGGTATGTAAACATACACAGACGCTCGAACGCATTCACACCATATACCGCACACACAAACACACATTACACACATACACACATACACACAGACACACCCACACATACATACACACATTACATACATACACACACATAGAGACTGATACACGCACACATACACACATTGTATACATACATTACACACATACATATACAGACACACGCACACATACATACACACATTACATACATACACACACCACACATAGAGACTGATACACGCACACATACACACACTCACATACACACACGCACACAAACACACACACACACACACACACACACACACACACACACACACACACACACACACACAAACAAACACATACACATACACACACACTTATTTGATTATATGAAGTGATTGTTGTCGTTTCCAACATATATATATATATATATATATATATATATATATATATATATATATATATATATATCATATATATACATATATATACATATATATAATATATATATATGTGTGTGTTGATGTGTTAATACGTAGTGCTGTGTTTGTGTGTGTATGTGTGTGTATGCGTACGTGGGTGTATGTGTATGTGTGTGTGTGCGTGGGTGCGTGCGTGCGTGCGTGGGTGTGTGCGTGTGTGTGTATGTGTGTGTGCGTGCATATGTGTATAGATGTACGTATGCAGTATATAAGAATGTCGGATGCGTTCGAACTTTTGTCACAGTGACCCGCACTTACTGTCACACTCTTCCAGTCGAACTCAAATGACTTAATTCCGCGCCAGCTTCACTTGAGTATGTTTACAGATACTTACGAATACCGGTTGCGTGAAAGCTGCACGTACTGGGTGTTTGAAAGCCTCCTTGCTTTGTCTGCAGGAAAACTGATGCAGTTGTCGTTGTGGGATGAACCGAAGGACCATCAGTTGTTTGACGATAGTGATTACTGGCTGCTCCCCGATGACGGATTCCCCGAAGGAAAGATGGTGAACGAAATCGTGGACGGAATTCACATAGACTCGATTACTGACAACGTCGAAAACACGAACAATGTTGACATAGATGCGGCCAAAGTATAATTAGCAACTAACATTTTCGAGGGCGACTTAGTTCAATTACTTGTCTAGACGTGTAAACTGTGTCATGCCGTGTTTTTCTATCTATCTCGTCGTATCTTTATATACATTGTCAAACAAAAAACCAAACAGAAATAGCAAGTTATAATAACACACTTAGCCTGGATAATCAAGGCTAACCCTGTCATAATTGCTGCTTTATAAACAACTGAAAATTTGTATTTCCGTTTATTTTTGTGTGTGAATATATATATATATATATATATATATATATATATATATATATATATATATATATGTGTGTGTGTGTGTGTGTGAATATAACAATCTAAAATAAGATACTTTACAATAAAAAAGAAATAATATATATATATATATATATATATATATATATATATATATATATATATAAAATTTCTTGTATTATCTTGTAAAAGTATATCCTTATTTTAATTGTTATTTCATAGTTGGTCAGAGAGCCAATCAGCGTCTTTACCCTATTCTTGGGGTAAGTCCGCTCTGGTGGCAACGTTGGTAGAGCATTAATTCCCCTGGCGTGTGTGAGGGGTTATAAAGAAATGCCACGTCACAGAGTAATCGAGGTTATATCCCAGCGTGCTATTCGCAATCGAAAGTGAAAAACGCAATGCACTAACTTGTAAAACTGGTATCGTTGCTATTAATCCCACGAGAAAATGCTGAACACAAATTCACCCACCATGCGTGTTGTTATTTTCTAAGGTCTCTTTATGCTGGTAATGAGAACTTATAGAAATTAAGGTATAATGTCCTCGGTGCTAAGAAGAGTTAATGACTATGTCAAGCCGACGGAGCTGGACATGCGTCTCTGTGTAAACGCTGTTTAATTAATCGTATTGTTGGCACGTTGAGCGTATTACGTCCGTCCGTCCGTCCGTCCGTCCGTCCGTCCGTCCGTCCGTCCGTCCGTCCGTCCGTCCGTCCGTCCGTCCGTCCGTCCGTCCGTCCGTCCGTCCGTCCGTCCGTCCGTCCGTCCGTCCGTCCGTCCGTCCGTCCGTCCGTCCGTCCGTCCGTCCGTCCGTCCGTCCGTCCGTCCGTCCGTCCGTCCGTCCGTCCGTCCGTCCGTCCGTCCGTCCGTACGTACGTACGTACGTACGTACGTACCGTACGTACGTACGTACGTACGTCGTACGTACGTACGTACGTACGTACGTACGTACGTACGTACGTCCGCCCGCCCATACTTCGCTCCAGGCGTATCTGTTCAACTCCAACAAAACGGCTTGACAAAAAGTGGTTCGTAATTGCTCTGTGACTCAACGACCGAACCGACGCGTCTGTAGAGCCACCGTTTCACGCGACACACCGCACCGCTGACCTTTATTGACATGCGAACAACAACGCCATAAAATGTTCTCCACCGTCGGCGACAAGTTGTCACGTCCGCTTAAAAAGTGTTTACTAAAAAAGTAACCGCTACAGATTGCGACTGCTGAAAACATCTGAAGCGATCACTTGTTGCTGCAGACGCAAAAAAAACAGATCAACATTTACAGCTCGACACCTAGACCTGCTGAACTGACCCATCGCAGGTCAACCCGTAAATCGAAAGCAGGCATGTTGTTATTTGTGAGCTATCAACAATTTGTAGCTTTACTTTTTTCGTAACGTAACGTTCTTTTGCAGCAAATGTCTTCTAGTGTCTCTTCTTCAGCTATCGCACATAGCGAGTAGCTTCCTGCCACGTTGTTATTTGGAGGGTATTCGTCGATGAGTTATGAGGCCAAACTTTGCACGCACACGCACGCGCACGCGCACGCGCACGCGCACGCGCACGCGCACGCAGCACGCAGCACGCACACGCACACGCACACGCACACGCACACGCACACGCACACGCACACGCACACGCACACCACACACACACACACACACACACACACACACACACACACACTACTATCGTTTAGCACGCCACTTACAGCGCAGGACGTCACCTTGTAAAACCGTCTAGACGTCCTTAATAGCTCAACTCGACCGTCGTTTGAAAAACAGAAGAACCCGACGCGTAAAGGTCACCAGGCACCACTTTGTACTGTGCCTTTAAAGAACTTCGGTGATATGGTGGTCTCTTTTAAGGCACCTTTAGGAGAGCGGCCTAGTGTGGCATAAACATTTGTTTCTGACAGCGTGCCATTTGCGATGGTATTTTGCAACGTGTTCTCTTTGTCCATCTTACGTGTGGCTGCGTAGTGCAAAACACGTTTACAGTTTTGTTTTGCAGATATCAGATACACACAGCAACACACCTGAAGTACGAAATAGGTAATTACCAGTCGAATGCCAACTTATAGCACTAACAGACATTGTCAACACATCCTCAAATGTAACGTCTTAGTACACGCATGTTATATGCGTGCTATGTGCGTCTATTAGGGCTGATATGAAGGTATCAGAGCATTGTGGAATTGCAGCAGCGAAGGGAAACCAAATTCTTGGATTAATTAGGCGAAATATACTGTACAAGGAAAAAGAACTAATAATACCGCTGTAGAAAACAATAATTAGGCCTCATTTAGAATATTGCATACAGGCATGGAGGCCATATCGCAAGATGGATATTGATATACTAGAAAGAGTACAAAGGAGAGCAACCAAAATGATACAAAAACTCAGGAATATTAGTTACGATATGCGTCTAAAAGAATGTGGATTAACAACATTAGAAACCAGGAGACTGAGAGGAGATCAGATAGAGGTGTGTGTTTAAAATAGTGAATGGGTATGAAAATATTGACAGAAATATTTTTCTCGGTTAAGGAAGAGAGAAGGACTAGAGGACATGGCATTACATTAGCAAAGAAGCAGTGTAGACTAGATATTAGAAAATTTTCATTTTCACAAAGAACAGTAAATGAATGGAACAAATTATCGGCTGATTGTGTAGGTGCTAATAATGTTAATATTTAAAAAAATAAAATCGACACATACGTACATTTAGATAGATAGGTTGGACTTTCGATAAGCCAAAGGGCTTCCTTGTCCACCTGCCATCTAGAGTTGATTCTCTGGCTGGCAATTTTGTTAAATCTTGTTAAATCTTGAAAAGATTACCTATTTAAGCAGAGTAACAACAACTATTGCTAGAAATCATATTACACCTTATGGTGCATCATGTTTCATTTCCACTAAGCCAACGTTTGTATAAAATAACATTTGGGAATAACTCCACCTGAAAAGTTTCCGGGAATATCTCAACACAAACTCTGCAGTAACAGCAATAAATTATCAACATACATTTCGCTAACAGTATAAGGACCAACGGGACAGTGCTACGCCACTACGTGAAGTTGTCTTGTTAAACTTCGAATGCTGAGCACAATTCAATTTAATGAGATAGCAGCCTACATAAAAGGCATACTTAGTATGACACTTCAGCGTAATGGAGCGATAATTGGTGTCTGCCTATTTGGAACCTATATCACGAATCGGTGATTCGTCTAGAATCTGTCTTAGAATAACTGTAGACGACATCGCTACGTCTGTTTGCAATTGTGGACACTTTGATTAATTTCATTATTTTATCATACCAGACAGTAAACATTAGCAGGAATGGTTAGCGTCAAAATAGTCTGATGAGAACATAGAGCTTCGTGGAAAGACGATATCGAAACATTTGATTATAATCGAGCTCTGCATACGAGAACGTTAAAGTATTTCTAAATATTACACTCTGAGAATCTGAATGGGATACGTCGTAAGGAGCCAATATTGGCTACTATATACGACGGGGGTGTGTGCGCATGTTACTGAGTGTTTGAGCCGCAGATCAGGCGGCTGAAATCACTCATGGTTTCAGCCTGGACCTGCGACTCGTTTAGTTGGTTCCAGTCAACTATTGTTTTTACAAAAAATGAATTCTTAAAATTGTTCAGTGTGGGCTGTAGGTACTATGACACATCTGGTGTTGTTGGTTGTTAGTTGTTGGACAAAATTTGAGGATGCATTGTCTGGGAAGTGCTTAGGCTGAATGTGTCTTTTGTTTGTTTTTTGGGGCCGGAAGAATGTTTCAGCGGGGAGGGCTGTGATAGATCCTCTAACAGTTCGGTACATAAATGTTAATCTGGTCGCGTCGTCTATTGTCTATACTTGTATTTCTGATAGCGATATAAATATGATTTGACAATTCTGTGCTGCCACGATTAAGACAAACATTTTGTGCAGAGGCAAATATATCCAGTAATTGTTCTGCGGGCCAAAAGTGTAATTACTGATGAATTACTGATTTACATCGCTGGTATGCGCAATGTCTTTGAAAATAAATTATCTAATGAATTCGAACTGTAGGAAATGTTCTTTCTCGGCATGAATTGTTGAATGGAATGTCGACAGCTTGATGTTGAAACTTCCAATGTTTCATATACGTTGCTAATCATGTTTTGCACCATATTCAACGTGTTCTTGTAAACATCAAAACGATCGATTGTTTGAAAATGTAAGGCAGAACTGGAAACTGTTGTGTTGTTATATCAAAATTTAGAGACCACACTGCTTCAAAGGTCTAGCCGCATCAGTAACAAAATATACTTTAATAGTCTGGAACCCAGGCCAGATGAAGCTCTAATCTGACATCGAGATGGTACAGAGGAGAGCCGCCAGGGGATCTGTTAAACAAGTGAGTGCACGTCTCTGAATTAACAAACATTCCGTCAGCTACTAACCCCAATATTACTATTCTTACTGCTAGCATTTCTAGAACGCCGTATCCCCGTTCATAGGTGCCTACACACATAAAACCTTCATGGAATCAATCAGAACTTTAAAAAGTTTATATAGCTAAATTTGATATTATATTAAAATAAGAAAGACTATAGTTTGTTATACTAAATCATTCCGATATATGACTTAGTTTCTAAAATAGTAAGACAATTACGAGTGTATAAATAATTAAAGTAAATTAAAATGTAAACATTACTCTTATTACATAATACAAAAATAATAATAAATTAATAATAATAATAAATACATCTAAGTATTCATTAGTTCATAAAATACGTGATCGTAAGAATGTCATACAGGACGGTTCCTCACTGGAAGTAAGCCAGTTTAAATAAACGCGTCATACGGACAGCCACAAATCAAGTTAGAGTATCAGATTGGCGAATGCACCACAATGAAGAATTTCTTTTAACCGCCACATTTGTTTAACCATATACGTGGTTTTAATTACATTATTTGCACCTGATATCATTTCATCTGTAGCTTACAAGCGGCAGCTGTGAGGCTGGCAGCAAATAGTTCCTATGGTCTCAACACATAATATCTATATTAATATTCATATCTATATTGTCTAATCAATTTTGTATTCACCAATTACATGTTTTTTATTATAAATTATATTTCGAAACGCTGATATCGCGTCACACGACGCAACCAAAAAATTAAAAACCTGTGGGAAGATCAGGAAGTCAGGGATATCACATTATCCAGAAGAAGACGGGAAAAATGAGATAGTACCCGATACTGCTATCGTATTTGTTGACAATAATGATCAAGTCTGTGCAAGCGTTCCCACACCCAATATGTGCATTTATTACATCCATGAGACAAGAAAATGCACTCGATTCCATAAACAACCAATATGTGTAAATTCAGCACATCCTATGATAAGCCAAATTGTACACTCATTACATACACATGTTGCAGTATATAACAAATATGTACATTCTACTACATGTGCTTTTGAATTCTTTGAGACACGAAAAGGATTTTCTTTCGAATACGAAATTATAATAATGAAAAGAAGATTCTTTGGTAATTTGTAAAGTGTACAATCCTTTGTAATATAAACAATACGGTTTACTGAGGAGGATTAAGCCCAAAAGTAGAAACACAGATTTATTTGATATTATTAGCAAGGTCCTTAGTGATTAATAAAACAATATTCCATTTAAATGAAGGCTTATGTTTACATGAAATCGTTATATTAATTTAAAAGATTATACTTTCCAAAGAGTTTTATATTCTCAAAGATTCCCTTTTCATTGTAATTTGGAACACGAAACAAACCTTTTCGCGTGCCAAAGAATCCGTTTAATTAAAATGCTAGAGATCTGTGCAATCATCTAATCCATTGCTACAAGCAGCCAATCGCTGCACAGGTTACAGATGCACACCCCGAATCGGTTCACACGTCATACTCGATGCACCATATAGCCAATCTCTGTGTTCCTTATATCCGACAAGTTAGCAAGTTTACCCATAGGGCCTGTAACTGGGTCAGGATACATGGCGAGACTCCGCGCGACAGGACATAAGAAAAAATTCTAACGATGGATGACAATTGTAGCTTCCGACTGATGGATACTAGGAAAATCAGGTCATAAATATCTTGTGTTATACCTTTCTTATCTTAAATGTCCGATTTAATATTGAGTTTACCACACTATCATAGACATATAGCGATTTACTTAGTGCATATAATAGACACGATTTTAGGCCGTATGTGTCTTACGGGATTTGCATTTTACATTGCTGTAGGTTGTGGTTTCGAGTTTCAAGTTGTCTAAATGCACATAATCATAGCACATGTATACGTTTGTTCCAAACAGGTTGTACTGCGTGAAAAATGGCACTCTTCATTATTAATCAAGATCGCCAAACACAAGTACTTGCCGCTAATGCCATGGCAACCACCATAATAATCGATTAAAATTCATGATTTCCGTGAACATTGTCACCGGCAAAGTGTTCGATTGCTTCTGCTTGTAATAATCCTTTGGACAATATAACTGAAATACGCTATTTGTGAACAATTCTATTATTACAACAACAAAACAAACAATGTCCTGCATGTTCACATGGAGAATATGGACTACCTGCCCCCAACTGCCCCAGCCTCGTTTTCGCGCGCGAGACTTACACTCATTATTACGTCTTTTGTCATTTCCTTCATCTTCTTTCTACACTTTCGCGAAACCCTACAGTCACATTCATGTGATTCACTTATTTTCTCACACCTGTGCCTACGTCCAGCCAATCTAAACACTCGTTGCATATGTTGACGTAGACAGATAATTTGCAGGTATAGTGATTGCAACTCAGACAAAACGAACTCATTTCGTAGAATAATACTATAACAGCTTCTCTCATTAATGCGTGACTATGTCTATCCGTCTGGTTCATTTTTTTCGAGAGCATATGGCTAAACGATAGTACGGGTCATGACCAATGGTTATTTGACACGAACGTGAGCTTTAATGATGGTGGCGTGTTTTTATGGTAATGCACGTGTGCTGTTTGCGACGTGTGCTAGTCATAAATGCCAGAAATAAATGCGTTATAAATAATACGAAAACTCTTCTCAAAGGAATTGCATTGTTGCAGATATAATATGTCAATTTAAATACATAATCCACTGTATTTTGTATCTGTATTAGTAACTGGCAATGTGTCACATGGCTACATCACGCCATCTATCTTAAATGTTGAATGGCACTGCCCGTGGATTAATTGATTTTGTGAGTTACTGTGATTTAGTGGACAGGCAGCGGTGTCAACAACATGCCTAGGCCTTCGTCCAAACACGAACAAGAACCAGAACAAGGACAAGGACAAGGACAGGGACAGGGACAGGGACAGGGACAGGGACAGGGACAGGGACAGGGACAGGGACAGGGACAGGGACAGGGACAGGGACAGGGACAGGGACAGGGACAGGGACAGGGACAGGGACAGGGACAGGGACAGGGACAGGGACAGGGACAGGGACAGGGACAGGGACAGGGACAGGGACAGGGACAGGGACAGGGACAGGGACAGGGACAGGAACAGGAACAGGAACAGGACAGGGACAGGGAACAGGAACAGGAACAGGAACAGGAACAGGAACAGGAACAGGAACAGGAACAGAACAAGAACAAGAACAAGAACAAGAACAGAAGAACAGGAACAAGAACAAGAACAAGAACAAGAACAGGACAAGAGACAAGAGACAAGAACAGAGAACAGAAGGACAGGGACAGGGACAGGGACAGGGACAGGGACAGGGACAGGGACAGGGACAGGGACAGGAACAGGAACAGGAACAGGAACAGGAACAGGAACAGGAACAAGAACAAGAACAAGAACAAGAACAAGAACAAGAACAAGAACAAGAACAAGAACAAGAACAAGAACAAGAACAAGAACAAGAACAACAATAATAAGATGTTTATTTTTTACCTCAACAAGTATAGGAATTGCTAATCATAACGTGTACATAAAAAAATCATCATAAGTAAGTAAACACAAAACTGTGAATGGGGTCAGTGACTCCTGTTAAGACTGAAAAGTCGCTATCACAGGAGCCTGAATGTAAGTGCAGTTTTTGGAGTGAGTTACACTAATTTTAGAGGGTTGCCCTCTGCAATATTATACGGGAAGATTTGAAGTTTAATAAAATACAGGACAACCAACAACCAAAATTAGGACCCATACGCCCCGACTACTTTACTTACGCTTAGCAGCACCCACATATTGACACCCTTGAGACAGTCAAAGCAGGCCATACAAATATGTTGCTTGCTTGTGTTTTGACATGGTTCCAACGTGTTGTCCCCTCTTTCTGTGGCCAGCTAGTGTCCACCACACCGCTTGTTGGGCAGGTCTAATAGGAGGGAGTCATTTGACATGTCCGAGCCACCTCGTTTGTCTTCTGCAGATAGTGGATGATGGCAGATGTTATCTAGATCGTATCCGAGCAAATGTTACATGGTTTATTCAGTGTATAGCCAATATAGTTCGCAGGCATTTGGTGTCGAATGTATCAACTTTGTTTTATTGGCTTCTCTTTCGAAGCGCTGGTTTACATCTATACTTACATTTCTGTTTGCAATCAAAAGACGTGAACGTTACGCAATACCAGTGCCATTCATTTTTTGAAAATACTCCACGCTGACGTACGCTCGCCCTCCCGCCCAACTCAAACTGGAATGGTGACTAAATTTTGGGTCGCGATACAGTGGTTTTAGAAAGATAAATCAACATTTAGAATTGATTAGTAAGCCACATTTTCTGACAACGGAACACAAGTACCAATTTACCTGTTTATTTCTTGCATAATAATTGCCAGACGTCTCTACTCTAGTGTTCATTTCAGAAACGAAACTTCACCTTGTGGTTACTTCCGCTTATCATTTAACAATGATTGTGCATGTGCAATCAATTACACATTCACCTTGCCTTTGCAAAGACGTCTGTCATGTTTCCGGCGACAGATCATTATTGATAACTTCAGCTCATGCGGCTATGTCACAAAGGTTTGTCATTCAGTACCGATGAACCATTCTGACGTCGGCTAATATAAAGCCACACAGTCAGTTATGCCCTGCTTGTATTGATTGATGAATGCAAGTTAATTTGGCC
The DNA here is from genome assembly GCA_025642075.2 of Ridgeia piscesae. NCBI lineage: Eukaryota > Metazoa > Annelida > Polychaeta > Sabellida > Siboglinidae > Ridgeia > Ridgeia piscesae. The sequence goes on from JAODUO010000045.1 coordinate 20,475, forward strand.
CGGTACATGTGCACTGCTATGATAAAACTTCACTTTATGTAACATGTGCGTGGGCATAGGTGTTTCAAACATTCGCACATTTCCATGTACTGCACGCACCACACAACACAACAAGAACGTATGTGTGGTCACAAACCATGCATGCTATATCCCTTTAGTAATTGATTCTAATTTTAGCACGCCGAAATTGCTTTACCAATGTATGTTTTTTTATGAAAGAAAGTCCACCATATTGCCTTGGCCAACTGTGTTTCGGATGATTTAATACATTTCATTTGAACAGGAATTTCAAGCCACTGGACATATCAACAAGAAACAAAATAAATGTAATGTCCTTTCATAAACCAATGACACTTTGTAATGCAATCACTGTTTCTATAACTGTATCAGCAGATGCATTCAAGAGACAATTAAAGACTGACCTGCTTAGAAAGACATTTTAGATTAATCTTAATTATTTATTACATTTCTATATTTGTAATGCATATTTTATAGATACTCTTAATGTGTGTTTAGTGTATTTAGAGATGTTTTTACATATCGTAGACATAATTTTATATTTTGCGTAATTTAAAAAAATACAGCAGTTTAAAGTGTTAGTATATATGACAAATAAAACTTAGAACTACTATGCATCTTTCTTGTATATGTTTCTTTTTTGTCTTTCTTGTATATGTTTCTATTAGTATTTGTGACGTATTTATTGATCGAACAGGTAAACCGCCTTTGAGCAGTTTAGGGTCTAAAGGGCGTTATATACATTTTTATATTATTATTATTTTACGTTAACCATTTGTTATAAAGTTTTTATATTTGCTTAGTATTGGTCTGGATGTTAAGAATTTCTACGGGTTTCCCGATGTTTATATAACAAATATAGAACACAATACGTTATTGTCTGTTATCACGCTGGTTGGAGCCACACACACACGCCTTATCGATCTTCCTTCAGATATCGCATAATCAGTTCGGCTATCGCCGGGTTTCTGTCGTTTATTAAGTCCATATGTCATGTTACATGTTGACCATTGGACTGATGTAGAATACTTTTTATACGCGGTAACATATATGATCAGTCCGTGGGAATAGAACTAGAGCAAGACCAACAAAAATATGATAGGACTGTGTAAAGAAAGGCGGAGTTTGGGGGACTGAAGGAGGAAGACGTGAAAGACCTGCGATAGACTAGAAACAAATTCTAACAGGTAATTTAGAATTACAATTGAACTTGTCGCTAGTCAGCAACGGAAACGTAATATTTAACCATCGGACTCTCAAGTTCCAATTTTCTAAATGCTGTATTGAAGCTTCTGCAATTTCCTTAATATCCATAGTGCGTCAATTTACACAGTTTTATAACTAGAGTAACTGGTCGTACATGATGGTGTCTATTATAATGTATCTGAATGTTTTATGCAGTAAGTGCTACATGGCATAACACTTCCATGTGAAATTCAATGATGATCGAACGAATAATCCTGACAGGTAGAAAAGTGCACAGCGCTTTGAGCCGTGATAAGAATTATGTACCTCGCACATTGAGAACTAATATTCATCTTTCGTGGCCGAAAGCGGCGGCAATAGATCCTGATATATCTATTCATGAGCGGTCACTCGAAACGAGAATGATGTCTTCCAATGGTCGGTTATGTGTCCTGATGTGATTCAAGAGCCCGATTCTTGAACTATATATCTTGTAGCAGTGTGGGCAGGAGTTGCCAGATGGAAGGGAGACGTGAAGATGTTAAAACCTCTCCCTTTCCTGTCTCCTCTGTCCTTTCTCTGCCTCGTGAAGTAGACGATTTGTCTGATATTTGTCCGTTGCCTGGTATATACTACGGCGCCAAAATGAACGGTCCGCACCCATACGCATTGATGTCAATTTGGCCTTTCTTCATGTAATGTTTAGCAGTGTCTTTGAATCGTTTTCTCTGGCCACCACGTGTTCTCACACCACGTGTTAGTTGTGCAAACAGAACTTGTCGGGGGAGACGGTTGTCTGACATTCTGATACAGCGGCCAGCCCAGCGGACTTGGTTCTGCTTTTCCATTGCCTCAATACTAGCTGTGCTGGCCTCCATGAGGACACTGGCATTGGTGCGGCGATCTTCTTATCGAATACAAAGTATCTTTCTGAGACAATGTTGGTGGAATTTCTCCAGGATCTTCATATGACAACGATAAGTAACTCTCTCCCGTAGAATAGTGTAGTAATACAAACGGCTTTGTAGACCATCACCTTAGCATCTTTCCTGAGGTTGTGGTTATCGAAGACTTGACTGCCCAGTTTCCTGAAGGATGTGCTGGCACACCCTATGCGGTGTTGACTTTCTGCTTTAAAGGTGGCCTTCTGGGATATATGACTCCCTATGTACGGGAAATGTTCAACAATTTCTAGGGTTGTTCCAGATATGTTAATGTCAGGAGGTCCTTCAATGTTGTCTGAAGCGGGTTGGTATTTACCGTCGTGGGTGTTACAGGATCGTTGACGGAATGCAATCTGGACAAGTCTAGGATAAATAATTAGAGCCTGCCAAACGCAGACGGTGAAACAATACCGGTTGAACGTGACGATGATTGCTGTCTCTATTGCATACGAACCATGCTGCCTACGCCTAATGTGTCAAAGGCAGACTGTTAATTGTGCGATAATTTACGTGCAACGACCAATAAAAGCCTATGTACACAAGAACAGTCGTTAGGATGCGACAATCTAGTTATCCTTCTCGCAAAAGTCCGTTATTGTGCTGAAATAGTTGTGCATAGTTATATGTACAGAACACCAAATATACAGTGGATTTTCATTCGACTCGGCAACTGTCGGTTAAACCTATGTGGTTATTGGAATAACCTATTTTGCACACCGATCTCAATGTCACGGGAATCCTTGGAGAGATGTGTGGCTGCAGAATGCTCCATGATACACATGATATTGTATACTGTGTCTACGTATTCCTGAACTATCGCGCCATGCCACACATTCAGAAACCACTACTGTGCCTACTGCTTGGGTCTACAAGGGACATAACAAATTTTACTTTTGAAAACACTACCACTCACTGTGAAAACTATGTTGTCCTTCTCGGCATTGAGATTGATCATTCGTTAACTTTTAACACACATATCACTAACATCTGCAAAAAGGCAGCTAGACAGTTAGCGGACTTACAACGTCTCGGGCATCTCCTTACTCGACAAGGGAAACTTGCAATGTTCAAATCATTGATAACATCAAACTTCAACTACTGTCCTTTGATCTGGCATTTTGTAGCCAATCTAGCACAACAAAACTTCAGGAGAGAGCACTTTGATTTATTTACAATGATTATTCATCCACGCATCATGACCTTTTAAAGACCGCTAACACCGAACACCTCCACGTTAAAAGGATAAAAGAAATGGCATGCGAAGTATTCAAAATTGTAAATAATATTGCTCCAAGTTTTCTTCAAAATGTCATCATGCTAAAATTTTCCCAGTATTCCATGCGAAAGGATAACACTGCAGTTGTCCCTAAGGCAAACACGTCTAAATATGGACTTAAATCATTTATCCAAGATGGGCCCCGGATCTGGAACAGCCTGCCAAATGAAATGCGAAAAACAGTAAACTACGGCGAGTTTCGCAGACTGATCCGGAATTGGGATGGCCCATCATGCAGTTGTTCTATATGCAGGTAAACAGCTAACAGCTAACATGTTTGTCGCCATGCCGATATTATGAATATGACTTTCAGTGTATACATGCAATATGGATATGTGTAAAATATTGTAAAGCCTGAATTTATTCTATTTATTTTTATATTTTAAAGTGGTTTAAAAAAAGTTTAATCACAGAAATATGTTTTAATGTCTTAAATTATTTAAATTAGTTTTATATATACATATCATGTATTCTTTACATTTTAACTTATACTTATGTTAATGTCTTAAATTATATATTATTTCACTTTATTTTAACTAATATACTTTGCATATTTTATGCAATCGCTATGATTGCCCAAAGTTATAAAAAAAATTATTATTATACATGCATGTATTATTTATTTTGTACTCATTACACGTATTTTTTGTTTTATTGCTGTCATTTTAAATACTCTATATGCTTTTTATGTTTTATGTCTCGTTGCTTTACACTTGTTTGTCGGAAAATAGCTCAGATGAGCTAATGTTGTCAAATTCATATGTAAACTGACGTAAAGAAAGCTTCTTGTATCTTGTATCTTGTAAGTTATTGTTCAGTTTTCAACAATCAAAACGAGAAACACGGTGTTTGCTGTGAAGTTGCTCTCGGGTGCGTGTAACACGACTTGCTTGCGTTTGTAACTGCATTAATGAATTCATCGTTTTCGATTCCAACTCATCATTGTTGAAGTGCATAGTAACTTAACCAATTCCGTTGGCTCTCAGCAGAAGGGAGGGAGGGACGGAGACGGAGACGGAGACGGAGACGGAGACGGAGACGGAGACGGAGACGGAGACGGAGACGGAGACGGAGACGAGACGGAGACGGAGACGGAGACGGAG
>JAODUO010000045.1:27500-37500 GCA_025642075.2 Ridgeia piscesae
ACATCTCAACAACACTTTTAAATCCCTTCTCTGTTTAAATGGGAAGCTGAGACATGGTAGTTAGGGCTTCCTCCTTACATCAAAGATATTCCGGATGCAGTTTAAATCACTGGGTAAGATCTTTATTCGACTTGGCTACAGTCCATTCACACATAGGAGAATGCATGGCCCTACAATGATGGTGGTTTGTTTACGAATTAACAAAGTATAACACCCTCCGTCCGCTCCTAAGGAACTAACGCCGACCTATATTTAGATATCCTTACTTTATACTTACCATTCCCATAAAACTAATATATCTGATTGTTGTCATAATATGTTCCACGTACTCTAATGCTACTAAGGAGCAGATAATCAGTAACAATCAGTGGATTCTACGAAAGGCATATTACGTATTCTATTGCTGTTTTTTCAAACAGCGAACAGAATACGTAGTATGCCTTTCGTAGAATCCACTGATTGTTGCTTCCGTAAAGTGTTCTGTCATGTTGTAAACAAAACATTCGTTTTCAAACCAATTTGTGTTGGCAATATTTCCTACGCCAGCTGGGACATTACATGGTGACTGTCACAAAAAGAACAGAGTCGACTTCCTAACTTTCATAATATTTGCCTTTGTAAGATACTGAAATAGAAAGTGTATTGCGCCGAAAACATAAAATACTGAAACAGAAAGTGTATTTGACCGATAGCATTTATAAGATACTGAAACAGAAAGTGTATTTGACCGATAGCATTTATAAGATACTGAAACAGAAATGCACTGGGCCCATTGCACTCAAAAGATACTGAAACAGAAAATTTATTGGGTCGATAGCATTTATAAGATAATGAAACAGAAAGTGTATTGGGCCGACAGTTCTTATTAGATACTGAAACAGAAGTGTACTGGACCCATTGCATTCATAAGATGCTGAAACAGAAAATGTATTGAGTCAATAGCATTTCTAAAGCCACACTCTACCAAGCAAAGAAATAACAATACATCCGCCTGGTCCGCAAAAAATGACAGGCGGACATGTCTTGGCCATAAATACAAGACGACTAGAAACACACGAGAGGAAAATAGCGTTGACCAAGACGAGAAGGACGCATAAAGGACGCGCCGAAAATAACTTTACGACGAACAATAGAAAAAGAACAACTGAAGACTGCTGGCCTGACTTAACACACAGCCGCAAAGAAATAAAGATGAAATTGGCGCGATGTTGTGCGAGCCTAACATGTCAATCGGCACGGAGACACAACGGAACAGACACCGTCCTATAACTAGGCTTATTGGTAGGTCAAATAAACACCTTCCAGCCGGAATACGAGAAGCGCGATGGTTCTATTGATGTTAATTACGTCTTATGCTATGGTTAGAGCGACTGGATTGGTCGCCTGCGAAGACAAGATTTCATCTATACAAGCCAGCATGTCGCAAGGTGACGTCAAATCTATTAGAGGGTAAATTGGTCGTCACATAAACAGGACATCTTCCGGCTGTCTCTGGCGGCACCGGAAATTGTCGAATGTCGCCTGCACAGCACAGGACCACAGCCAGATTAAACGAAGACGAACACAACAATAAAAACGTCTCAACTTATCGAGCAAATTATTAATCTTCTTCGATTTCAGTAACGACATTAGCACACTCGTGAGACGTTTTGATTTGCTGCGAAAATTGGGCGTTAATAATTAAGGGGTTAAGTTGGTTAAATCTATTAGGGCAGTGTTAGAAGCCGAGGTAATTTATTTCAACCGACAACGCAAAAGCCGCAATTAGATCCAGCCCAAACATAATAGCTGATAATACTATGTTAACAAACAAATAAATTCTCTAGCAAATATTTTTTCACAATAGTAAAAACTCAACTTAGATTTAACAAAAAAATAATTGACATTTAGTCGAGCACATTCTTGCATAAGACCAAAGTTACGATGATTTTCAGCCCTGGGGTGGGGGTTAGTCCTTTATTACAAGAGGCCGGGTGGGGGAGGGAAATGAACACCCATGCTTCGCTAATCTTTTCATTTAATAATTGTATTAATATTTGTCTTGACGAGTTTGTTAATCGATATGCTAATTTCTATTCTAGTACATTTATTAAATGACCTTCACCAACAACAACTCTTGTTTATTTATTGTAGCAACCAAGCTCAGTAAGCATCAGCAGGTTATATATATATATATATATATATATATATATATATATATATATATATATATATATATATATATATATATATATATATATATATATATATATATATATATATATATATATATATATATTTTTCTATTTTTATTATATATATATATATATATATATATATATATATATATATATATATATATAATATATATATATAATATATATATAAATATATATATATATATATATATATATATATATATATATATATATATATATATATATATATATATATATATATATATATATATATATATATATATATATACTATATTTCTATATGAACAATTTTGTTTATTCGATTCTAAAATAGTTGCATTGACTGCAAGTAAAATTCCGAGCCGAATTTATGGTCCTTCCTTTCGTATTTATCTGTCTCGAGGGCATGGCACCGTTCTTTCGTCCAAATGACGGATGCAGTGTCCAACATATATCATCACTCTGCATTGGATTTCTGTCCGATATCGTATCATGTTTTTCCTGTAAGCATCCACCATATTTCATGTCGAGAAATTCGCGTTTAAATATGTAAAAATATGCAATAAATGTATCGGTCAGTTCAATTGTCAACACCTGAGAACACAATAATTCAAAAACACAATATAAAATCATCGGTTTTGTATAAAGATTTGTTCAAGCAGATGTCAATTAATTCATTTAAAATCTGTTCATCCAGGTTTGATTTTATGATCTTGAAAATTACAAATTGAAAATCGACGACTCAAAGAGAGAATAGAAAAATCACATGTTGGTTGACTTACTAACAATTGCTGTCAACGCGAGTACCTAAGCTGCGGCTTGTTCCAGGGATCAATCACGCTCTGCGTTCTAGGCGTCGTAATAGTAACACTTTGGGCTCGTAGACTGTCGCAAATCACAGAGTGTCACCAATCTGTCTTTGACACGTTCTGTGTGGCCAGTATATGACGTCGTATGAGCAACAATCAACGCCACAGTGGCTCGGTAATCGTACCACACCTGAAAGTGACAAGCTGTAATTACCTGGCCATATAGCGCCTGTTCACCTACGCGCTACAGCCAACTTCTTACACCAGCAGCGAGTGAATGATATGGTGATTATTGCGTCAGCGTGGCATGTCAGAGTTCCGAGTCCTAGACCGCGCGGAAAACATAAATGGTACATCATAGCTCGTAAATGGAAGCAGTATGTTTCTGTTGCCTAGAATTTGCCACCGTTATAATTTGTGTCAGGACAATGGACGTTAAACTTTGGAAATTCTTTTTGAATTCCATAAACATGGATTGAATTCGTATCGGAGGACAACTATTTCGACTATGACCGCTTATCGATAATTACAACTTTGCAAAATATTTTTTTATTCTCTACATATGGACTGCGTTCCAACGTTCTAACCGCTTATCGATGGTTAATTTCACTTGTCAATAATTGACCGTCTTCCGTTTATACAGGATATACAATTTCAGGACAAAACCGGAATGGTAAAACACATTCCTGTCACAACAATAATGGCGAATGTGTCTGTCTTTCTTGAATGCCAAAGTATCTAACCTTCGTCCTGTTTATTACGACCCCAGTCTGACATTGCAGTCTAGTTACGTGATGAAACTGAATAGACAGCTACCGCTGATCATGCCTAATGATCTTTTTACATAACTTCCTATGCATGTTGTTGATAATCATCTACCGTTCGGCCGGACGAGTTGACAGATCATCCATTCAACTGGTGACGTCTCTAAGTTATCGGAAGCAAATGACTGCGCACAAATAAATCAATCATATTATTTAGCGTTGTTCGCGATCTACGTCATTGCTTTATTTGCAAAAATACATGCATGTTGGCATTATATTCCATCGGCTGACAGCCCAACCTAAGGATGACAAATATGCCAACTATGCTTTTTCTTCGACACTAAGCAAGTATGTCTTTTTGTATTACTATAACGACACGCAATATCGTGATTTGCAAGTTCAAGTTCGCCCAAAAAATAGTTTGTTTGTGTGTAGTATCCTTATGAATATGGATGGGAGTGACATGTTGTAAAAAATGCAATGCAGTATTAGCAGTTAGTTGACAAACAAATGCTACGTTTCATGACAATAAGGATATCATGTTTTTGAACTGCAATTATATTTGGAATACATGTAGTGTCCCGAGTCATTATTACCAGATTAGAGCTAAGAGGAGAAAGAACAAACTGAGAGTAGAGGTTGGATTAAAGGGAAGATTTATGAAGATATTGGTAAGGAAATGGGCCGGTCATATGGAAAGAATGGGAGATGAAAAGTGGCAGAGTGCAGATGCCGAGAACGTGGAGGGGAAATGGAAGCGAGGAAGCCTGAGACTGCGAAGGGAAGACTGGGTTAGAGACCTGGAGTAAGTGTGATAAGAATGGACAATAATCTGAGAATAGAAATGTGAGGAAAGAGAAGAGGACGAAAAAGACGACAGAAACGGAAACCATGGCCAACCTCTCCTCGGACGTCAGGTATGCCAAGAGGAAAACAGCATCATCTAGTTATTCTGAAGGGGAACAGTGCGACAGTGGTCATATTCATAAGAATTTGTATTGTAACGTATTTCTCGTTAGGACTATATATATCTACCATATCAACGTTCCCCGTATACTGTGTTTTACATGTTCTAAAACATGATCAGTCATTGCTAACGGTACAATGAAACCTTGAGAGAACTGCCAGAGAGCAATACTGTTCACTTCCGGTGGCCATTTTGTGTGTTTGTCGGAGCTGAAGCTAGGCCAACAGAATAATGACAATAAATCCGCTAATCAAGACGTAGCTGTTAACAGTGCAGCAAGAATATGAAGAAGTAGTAACACATCAATAATTAATATGTTATGCAGTAGCTTAGAAAGCTTTTTATATCATAAACTAATTCTGCCAATTTTGCGTTTCATTTATCTTTTGAAAGATGTTATATTTTGTTTTTTCTATTCGTCTTTATTGCAACAATAAACGTAAATCTCTTTGCAAAAAATACAGCACTAACATCACCATAACCGTAGGGAAGTGTTGGGCATGGAATTCGTTGTCATTTCATCAGAGTAGGCAGGCATTTGGATCTACCCATCTCCCCCTGATCGCCCTTCTTCCAATATATGCCACCTGTCTTCAGCCGATGAGGTAAGACAGCACAGAAGTGTATTTAATTGCGCCGTGATGATTAAATATTTTCAACCTCCTCCCCCACCTAGTCTTCTGATTTCAACTTCCGTCGCAACTGTCAGCCGCCAACAGCAACGTGTCATTGTCCTTCCTACGCCAGTGTCTTTAACTGTATCACGGTGAATGAACACAACTCTATTCCCAAAGGCTGTATTACAATAGGCGTCAAAAATATGCAGTGGCTCCGCTGTGTCACCCAAACGGTAGTTCACAGTATTCGAAAGAATATCCACCCTTGGTACATCATGCTGTTCTGCGATCCCTGTATGCTGCCTAGTGAGATGAAATGCTGGAATCGTCATCCAGTATTGATTAGATCTACAACAACAAGTTGCAAACGTTGGCGACGATATATCCTGCTAAATAATATACGGAAGGAAGAAGATCCCGAATATTAACAGTGGACGAGGACCGGGGGTGCACTGTCTAGACCGAGGCCCGGGGTACACTGTTTAGACGAGGCCCGGTGGTGCACTGTCTAGACGAGGCCAAGGGTGCACTCTCTAGACGAAACCCAGGGGTGCACTGTCTAGACGAGACCCAGGGGTGCACCCTATAGACGAGGCCCGGTGATGCACTGTCTCGAGAGACTCGGGGGTGCACTGTCTAGATGAGGCACAGGGGTGCACTCTCTAGACGAGACCCAGCGGTGCACTGTCTAGACGAGGCTCGATGATGCACTGTCTAGCGAGACCCGGGGGTGCACCGTTTAGACGAGGCCCGGGGGTGCACTGTCTAGACGAGGCCCGGTGATGCACTGTCTAGCGAGACCCGGGGTGCACTGTTTAGACGGGGCCCGGGATGCTCTGTCTAGACGAGGCCCGGGGTGCACTATCTAGACGAGGCCCGGGGGTGCACTGTCTAGACGAGGCCCGGGGTGCACTGTCTAGACGAGACACGGGATGCACTGTCTAGACGAGGCCCGGGGTGCACTGTCTAGACAAGGCCCGGGGGTGCACTGTCTAGACGAGACCAGGATGCACTATCTAGACGAGGCCCGGGAGTGCACTGTCTAGACGAGGCCCGGGATGCACTGTCTAAACGAGGCCCGGTGATGCACTGTCTAGATGAGACCCAGGGGTGCACTGTCTAGACGAGGCCCGGTGGTGCACTGTCTTGACTAGGCCCAGGGGTACACTGTCTATACGAGACCAAGGGGTGCACTGTCTAGACGAGGCCCGGTGGTGCACTGTCTTGACTAGGCCCAGGGGTGCACTGTCTAGACGAGACCCGGGGGTGCACTGTCTTGACGAGGCCCATGGGTGCACTGTCTAGGCGAGGCCCGGTGGTGTACTGTCTTGACTAGGCTCAGGGGTGCACTGTCTCGACGAGGCCCGGGTGCACTGTTTAGACGAGGCCCGATGATGCACTGTCTAGACGAGGCGAGGGGTGCACTCTCTAGACGAGACCCATGGGTGCACTGTCTAGGCGAGGCCCGGTGGTGTATTGTCTTGACTAGGCTCAGGGGTGCACTGTCTCGACGAGGCCCGGGTGCACTGTCTAGACGAGGCCCGGGGTGCACTGTCTAGACGAGGCCCGGGGGTGCACTGTCTAGACGAGACACGGGACGCACTATCTAGACGAGGCCCGGGAGTGCACTGTCTAGACGAGGCCCGGGGTGCACTGTCTAGACGAGGCCCGGGGGTGCACTGTCTAGACGAGACACGGGATGCACTGTCTAGACGAGGCCCGGGATGCACTGTCTAGACGAGGCCCGGGGGTGCACTGTCTAGACGAGGCCCGGGGGTGCACTGTCTAGTCGAGGCCCGGGATACACTGTCCAGACGAGGCCCGTTGGTGCACTGTCTAGACGAGACACGGGATACACTATCTAGACGAGGCCCGGGAGTGCATTCTCTAGACGAGACCCAGGGGTGCACTGTCTAGACGAGGCCCGGTGATGCACTGTCTAGCGAGACCCGGGGGTGCACTGTTTAGACGAGGCCCGGGGGTGCACTGTCTAGACGAGGCCCGGTGATGCACTGTCTAGCGAGACCCGGGGGTGCACTGTCTAGACGAGGCCCGGTGGTGCACTGTCTTGACTAGGCCCAGGGGTGCACTGTCTAGACGAGACCCGGGGGTGCACTGTCTTGACGAGGCCCATGGGTGCACTGTCTAGACGAGGGCCGGTGGTGCACTGTCTTGACTAGGCACAGGGGTGCACTCTCTAGACGAGACCCAGGGGTTCACTGTCTAGACGAGGCCCGGTGATGCACTGTCTAGCGAGACCCGGGGGTGCACCGTTTAGACGAGGCCCGGGGCTGCACTGTCTAGACGAGGCCCGGTGATGCACTGTCTAGCGAGACCCGGGGGTGCACTGTTTAGACGGGACCCGGGATGTTCTGTCTAGACGAGGCCCGGGGTGCACTATCTAGTCGAGGCCCGGGGGTGCACTGTCTAGACGAGGCCTGGGGGTGCACTGTCTAAACGAGACACGGGGTGCACTGTCTAGACGAGGCCCGGGGGTGCACTGTCGAGACGAGGCACGGGATGCACTATCTAGACGAGGCCCGGGAGTGCACTGTCTAGACGAGGCCCGGGGTGCACTGTCTAGACGAGACACGGGATGCACTGTCTAGACGAGGCCCGGGGGTGCACTGTCTAGACGAGGCCCGGGGGTGCACTGTCTAGACGAGGCCCCGTGGTGCACTGTCTAGACGAGGCCCGGGATACACTGTCTAGACGAGGCCCTTTGGTGCACTGTCTAGACGAGACCCAGGGGTGCACTGTCTAGACGAGGCCCGGTGGTGCACTGTCTTGACTAGGTCCAGGGGTGCACTGTGTAGACGAGACCCGGGGGTGCACTGTCTTGACGAGGCCCAGGGGTGCACTGTCTAGACGAGGCTAGGGGTGCACTGCCTAGACGGGGCCCGGTGGTGCACTGTCTAGACGAGACCCGGGGGTGCACTGTCTTGAAGAGGCTCAGGGGTGCACTGTCTAGACGAGGCCCGGGGTGCACTGTCTACGCTGCCAGTACTAAAGATGTGCAGATACAGAAGTTCCCATGACAAAGAGTGTCATTTTGAGGAACTTCCCTAGAACAACGTTACGTTTTTATCGCAACATTCACGGTTAGCTATCGCGTGTATTGGCAACTACCCGGGACAGTTTTCGCGGGAAATGATTTCCCTTGATAAAGGTTAAGCTTATTGATATCGGATACCCTTATTAAGGGTAGGGTTATGTGACATTCAGCCGCGCACCCCTCCACAGTTGTACTAGTATTTAAACACCCCAGGGGTTTGACGAAGAAGGATGCATCGACAACCCCGCCTCTACTCCAAGAAGGACATTATCTAAGCTAGAAAGAGCGCAACGAAGAGCAACTAAGCTGATTCCTGAACTGAACGAGTTTCATCATAAAAAATCAACTGTCCGAATGTGTATCGAGTACACTAAACACTGGGAATCGAAATGAAAATGAAATAGAAGTTTTCAAAGATGTTGAAAGATTATGTGGATGGTGATAGAAATGTTTTTGAAATTGAAATAAAGCAGACGGCACAATGCCGCACCACCCAAGGAACAGTTGGATATTATAAAGTACTCATTCAATAAATGACTGGAACAAACAACGGGACGACTGTGTTAATGCTAGCAGTGTGAATATGTTCAAAAATAAAATATACAGTTGTCATCTTTTTACACCTTCAGTCTTTTGTAACCCGGAACACAATCCTATAACATTACGATTCAAGAAACTCTCGAATTATAATATGTGGTTTTCGATATTTGCGTAGAGCCAGTTAAGCACAGGCTACTACTGTACTGTGAGCAAGATATTGTAATAATCATAACCCAGGGGGGCATTGCAAGTATCCATGTTTAATGTGACCGTTAATTATTTTATTTGAGACAATTAATACAACATTCGTGAATGATCAATCAGACCGCAGTGTTTCATTCACTGTGCTCCGGGAAGTGATTCACCGTGTCTTACTATTGAAGAAACGTGAATAAGAATCGTAAACTTGTTCTATCCGTCTTCAACAATAAATGGTGAGAGACGGAAGGATATGAAAGCACATCTTTATACAGTAAAAAATCCAACTATCATTTCACCGTATATTTAACGTACTGCCATTAAGCTAGGAGACATTCTACAAAACAAGATTCCCATTCCATGTTGCAACATCATCTAGATGTGTGCACAACGCTTCTTTGTGAAAAATAACTTCACAATTGAGCCATCGCGGAGGCTGTGAACACATGTTTAGCTCAAGGAATATCTATCACTGAAACTAGAACGACCCTTTCTAGTTGTTTGAATCTGTTTATACAGTAGTAAAGAAAAAGCATGTGGTGAATTGAAAATGCACCCAATACTCGCAGTTCGAATTCGTTCGAGTTCACTTCAATAGTACGTAGCTACTGGGTGTATAAGCCTGCAAATAATCCTGTCCTCGTAATAATTCTGCGGCTTTTAAAAAGAAAAAAGTACTCGCTGTATCACGTTAGTTTCCGCTGTGTGAGCGATGTTGAAATGTTTTATTAGACCTAACTAATTATTCGTAGGTGAAATAAATTTAAAATAGTATAATTAACACGTTGCTATTATCGTTTTCTATTTTTAATTTTAATACACTAGCTGATTTTATTTGGTAGTAGGAATTGTTTATTTGTTTTTTGTTTGGCT
>JAODUO010000045.1:42500-45000 GCA_025642075.2 Ridgeia piscesae
CCCTGTATGTTGTGTTGTGTTGTGTCATGTTGGGGCGGGTGGTCTTAATATATATGTTGCAGTACTATTTTAATGTCATGGTTTGTTTATTTTGTTGCCCGCAAATGAATTATGTTGCATATTTACCAAAAACGTTACATGTATTTCAGATCATATATATATATATATATACATATATATATTATGCATGTCAAGAATAAACATGTATATATATACATACATTTAAATATATATATGTGTAAGGGACAGTCTGCATTGGTGGCAGGAATATTACAAACTTGCGTTTTGCCGACGACATAGACGGCCTGGCAGGAAGGGAAGAGGAGCTAGCTGACTTGGTGGAGCGCCTTGACAAGACTTCTACAGCCTTCGGCATGCAGATTAATGCAAAAAAGACCAAACGGATGACCAACAACACCAATGGCTTCAGCACTGACATCAGGGTCAACGGCGAGAAACTAGATTGCGTCAACAGGTTCAATCATCGCAGATGAAGGATCTAAACCTGAAATTCTCGCCAGGATCGCCCAGGCCACAGCAGCACTCGCCAAACTCAAGACCATCTGGAATGACAGGAATATAGCGCTCAGCTCAAATATCAGAATGATGCGCTCCCTAGTCATGTCCATATTCCTGTACGCCTGTGAGTCTTGGACACTAACAGCAGACACAGAGAGAAGGATACAGGCCATGGAGATGAGATGCCTCAGAAAGCTCCTCGGCATCACCTACAGAGACCACATCTCAAACGAAGAGGTGCGAAACAGAACTCGGCAAGCCATTGGGCCCCACGAAGACCTATTGACCACAGTAAAACGACGCAAACTGAAATGGTACGGGCACTAACAAGATCTTCAGGGCTCGCCAAGACAATCCTGTTGGGCACAGTGCAAGGAGGGCGAAGACGAGGCAGACAGAAAAAGAGATGGGAGGACAACATCCCGGAATGGACATGCATGACATTACGCGACATGGAATTCACTAGGCAAGACTGCAGGACGGTGCCAGGTCATCTGTGGCGCCCCAACGGGCCACAGACTACGGATGAAGGACAACAAGGCACGTAAAAAATTAAATTTTGAGTATAGAATAAATATATATATATATATATATCACACACACACACACACACACACACACACACACACACACACACACACACACACACACACACACACACACACACACACACACACACACACACACACACACACACACACACACACACACACACACACACACACTGTTAATGAACGAATATAAATGGTGGCATGATTCGTCGAACATACGTCATTTCTAATTTAGGAACATACGTCACAACTGCGTCGTTGCCAGTGGTCCCTAGATACGTGGCGTTCGTAAAACGGACGAGTGCCTGAACTTTATGAGCATCGCTATTCCTGAACTACCGGAGTGAGGTTGATGCGGTCATACATCGGTGTGCACATCAGATATCATCACGACCCGATTGCGTCTTGCCTAAATGCACTAGCCTGCTGGCAGGTTATTACTTCCGCTTGAACAGTCACTTACAATTGTCTTCAGAAAGGTAATATAATAATAAGAAATACATGCATAGACCAGACGCAATATTATGTGACAAGGACACGTTTCCGGTAAACTATTCTTATATTGAAGGTTGCATTCTGAGAACGACATCTGCTAAATGGAGCACAGTAGCACAGTGGTTAGAGCACTGTTTCTCAGTTGAAAGAATTCTGTGTTCGAACCTCGGGATGCCGTGATGAAACTTGGGCAAATTCGTTCCCTTTACGTTGCTCCAATTCACGCAGTTGTATGAATGAGTACCTGACTAAATAAATATTACGGATTGTTCGCTAGGATATATATATATATATATATATATATATATATATATATATATATATATATATAAAGTTATTTGTAGCAAATTAACACGAGGCAAATAAGTTTTGAAGCATGTTTTGATAGCAAACGTGACTATAGTGCGCCATAATCCGTTACGGTGATTTAAACAAACGTAAGATGTTATTGTATTGAACGACATTTTAAGCAATTCTTCACTGTAATCATCACAGGAGAGTTGACGAACAGCCCGTGGCATTCATACCAAAAATGTTTTGTCGTTTCGCTGCACATTGGTGATTTTATATTTATCGCGCATGCGCAGAAACGTCAATCGGAAAGTTTATAACGACCGGAAATATGTAAGCGCGACACCGGGCTGAACCGCTGCCGTGCTCTATCAGTTTGCATCCTTGTGTTGATATTATTAGTAGGTTCTAGCCATCAAGCACATTATAAATTATGAAATTTGTGTTTCACATTCACCCCTCGCCTACGACCGAAGCGCCGGATTCCTGCACTTTGTGTCACTTATTCCCATTTGAGTGATGACAAATTTCTTTGCCAAAATGTAGGAATGTGAAGTTCTACACAGCATGGGCGTCGATCGGTGGGGGACGAGGGGACCACGTCCCCCCACTTTTCAGCATGAAGGGACAGCATAGGAAATGTC
>JAODUO010000045.1:50000-55000 GCA_025642075.2 Ridgeia piscesae
TGTGGGTAATAATGCCCTCGTGGCAGCCATGTTTCGTTTGCCATTTTGCCATGGAAAATGGGACAAAGTGGTAGACACCAAAACCAGATTCAGCAAACTCAACTGATGTTAAGCAAGTGGTCTATACACTTCTCCCTCACAAATGCCTCTCGAAACTGACAGAATCAAATTTCTGAAATTTCCTGCCAGACCATAATTTTATTACTAGGCCTGACACACTTTCTCTGCCTACGCCGGTTGGAATATTCCAAAGGACATCCCAATGATGGGATGAGCGCTTGTCTGTTGTTTTGTTTTGCGGTCCAGTTGTAAAAATATAAAGTCTCCAATGGTCGACATCGAGTATTGAGATTTAACAATAACAGACTGCAAAACGTGACGACGACACGTCATGCTGAATGGCAGGCGGAAGACAGAAAAAGGAAAAACGAAAAACGAAAATGAAAGAGCAAGCGTGTGCGCGTGTTTACACTGTTAAGTATATTAGAAAATAGTGTTCGTTCTCACAATCTCAATCACAGTTCTGTAGCGTATACCGGTATATCGCGGAATCGGTATTTTGTGTACCGGTTTGAAACCGGGCTTGAAAAATCGGTATTCCATGCGGTATCTTTCAACGAAAACCAAGCAATACGTTTGAATCTTCCATTCCAAACTAAACATTAAAACTAATTGAACGAAATGACGACTTTCAACACATCCTGTCGTTCCCTTCTGTTCGAAAAGCGCATGTCCAGAAGAATAGATGGTACAAGTCACTCCGTTCACTCAGCTGTATAAATGAGTACCTGGCTATAGACTACAGGTGGACATATGTACAAGCGGCCTTCGCGCATTAATTGTAGCATATGGCTGGATGCTTCCCAGAGAAGTTGAGACGGTGTCTGATTAAACAGGTCTGCCAGGGAAGTAAAGTGTAAAAGCGCGTTAAGCAATCCTGAGGACAGGATACTGTGCTATATAAGAATTTACTTCTGCAAATCGATATCATTCGACCATTGGTGTTGTCCCACCAAGCCACAGTGTGGTGCCTCTCTTACAAAACGATATGTTTCATTTGCATTTCGCCAATCAGATTGATTTCAAACCCGCAACACATTAAACTACAGATAAATATATGTATATCAAGACAAACATTATGTCTCTTAGATCTTCCTTATATTAGTAAGCTGTCTGAACAGTTGGCAAGGATTTTCAAGTCCTATAAAATACCAGTGTACCACAAATCTATCAACACTCTGAGGTCTCTGCTGGTGCACCCGAAAGACAAAACAGACAAAGCAAGCGGCAAAGTGTGGGGTGATATATGACATCCAATGTCCGGACTGCGACCAACACTGCTTAGGGGAAACAGCAAGACCACTGGGCACACGAATTAAAGAAACCTATCGTGTCGCCAACCCATATCGGCAGTAAGCGAACACAAGTTGAACACAGGCCACCAGTGTTCAATGAGGGATGTTAAAATCCTAGACAGTGAAGAGAACTGTCACAGGAGTACAATCAAAGAGGCTATCAAAATATACAGGGAAACCGTCTTTAAACAGAGATATTGAACAAGAAGAAACCTAAAAATCGGAAACAAGAAAACAAAAGAAACAGCATATAAAGCCTTTGTCCGCCCAATCCTGGAGTACTCGGCCACTGTCTGGGACCCACACTCTGCAAACAACATAAAAACAATAGAAAAAGTCCAACGCCGTGCAGCAAGATGGGTTACAAATAGACACCACCAGACATCCTGCGTCAACTCCATCATCGACTCTCTTGCCTGGCCCACACTCCAACAACGCCGTAAAAAAGCTCGACTTGAAATGTTTTACAAATTTCACCACCACCTCATCACCATTGATTCTGAATACCTACCACAGCCAACAGAAACCAGATCAAGCCACAGAAAGAACAACACACACAGCTACAATATCCCCTACTGCAGGACACAGTACAGACAGATGTCATTCTTCCCCCGGACCATCCCCGAATGGAACAGCCTGCCCCAGGAAATAGTGGCAGCCAAGTCCCTGGACTGTTTCAAGTCCAGGCTTGCTGCCCACCTGTAACCAGACAGACCACCCCTCCCCTTCCCCCTCCCCTCTTATTTCGTATGTCTACTACACCCCATCTACTATGTCACACACCCTTTCACTACATTTCAGAAGTGTCTACTGCAACCTCCACAAATCAGCATAATCATCAAAACATTGATGTTGGCTGATTAATAGAAGAAGAAGAAGAGAACTCCCACCGGTCATGCTCCAGCTTGTGTCACATGATGTATATCATGTGACACGACCGTGAAATTCAGTTCACTGAAGAAGGCTGTGAGAGACAGCTGAAATATACGGAAAACAAACAAAAAACGTTTCTTGAGAGGAAAATCATTTACTTATTAACAATGAAGCAGAATTCTGTATAACCACCAGTACGGGTTTCGAGCAAAACATTCTACTGTTCACCAAATATTGCATTTGCTCAAGGACATTTCAGTAGCAAATGATAAAATAACAAAAGACCCTACATTGGCTGTGTTTCTGGACCTTTCAAATCGAAAACAGTACACCGAAATACACAAATGTAAATCTTCTAAAATAAATAACAAATGGAGTGCCCCAAGGATCCATACTTGGACCAATCTTATTTCTAATTTATATCAATGGTATAATTAACTCTACGTCTTTAAACTTATTATCTTTTGCTGACGTCACAACTGTATACAAATCAGGTCCTGATGTTGATATTTTAATTTACAACATAAACCAAGAATTAAAACATTTGTACTACTGGTTGTGTGCTAATAAATTGTCATTGAATATAAAAACAAAAAATTGTATATTTAGCCCACCGAATAACAAATATCAGGTAAATAAATATCTCAAAATTAATAATGAAAATATTAATTATATTGGAAAGGATAACAAAGAAGAATCAATCAAGTTGTTTAGGAATATATATTAATAAACACTTAACATGGAAAAAAAACATAAATATAATCAGTTCTAAGATGTCTAGTGCATTTTTTGCAATTAACAGAATGAAATTTTTTTGCCACATAATGCTCTCTATTATACTTTAATTCAAAGTAATGTAACTTACGGTATACAAGCATGGGGAAATGGAAATACAGTAAAAAGGTTACAAACTTTACAAAAACGCGCTGTACGAATAATTAACAATACAAGATATAGAAGTCACGGATCCTATTTTTTTATCTGAAAATATACTTTAAATTGCTGATATACACAAGTTACATATCTCATTATTTATGTATGATTATCACCATAATACTCTGCCTAAATCATTCGAACAGTATATATCAAACAATAATCTAGCCACTAACACCAGAATTACGAGACAACATAACCTACTAAGCACAGAAACCCCCAGAACTCACGTTTCCTCTAAATTACCTAGACATCATTTTATAGAACTATGGAATAACCTTAATTATAACATTCAAAATCTCAAACCCAAGTACATTGCTTAAATCCCAGATGTGTAGAGTGTAACTAATTGTTTTAATTAACAAATACCCACTGTTTGGATTTTTACACATTTTCACACACTTCTTAAATTCCCCCAGTCCGTTGTCATGCAAATAAGTGTACGTGGATAAGTATATATACGTGTATATATATATATATATATATATATATATATATATATATATATATATATATATATATATATATATCATTTCGAAGTTTATGTATTGGGGTCACAGGAAGACGGCACAAAATGTGCCATGTGACCACCACGTAACAATATTGTTCTAGTTGTTTGCTTATGTAGAATGTAATTTTGTTGTTACGAAATAAAATTTGATTTGATTGATTTGATTTGATGAACCGAGAAACCGGATCATTACATTCGAATAATATTGACAACGGTTACACGTCTGTATCACATTGCTTGTGCGGTATGACAAGCTCTCATATCAAACATTTCTGTATACCGTTGACGAAAATCGTCTGAAACACGTATTTCAACAACATATACGACAAAACGCACATATTAAGGCAACCATTTCTGATTGCTTCAGGGTAGTTTTCGGTAAGCTTCAAGTGATGGATATGTCGACGGCACAATCAAAATTTAAGTATCCAAGTTGCTTAGCAAACCATCGACAAAATGTGCTTTTCATCTAATATTTTGTTGAAATGCGGGATTTAAAAGATTATCTTTATGACAAATACTAAGAGAAAGTTGTTAATGCGTCAGATGCGTGCAGTAATATTTTATTAGGAGACGTCATGTTAATAATATAATTCACCTTCATTAACATTATTAACTGTTGACGAAGGCGACGCAAGACGAAGGTCTAGCACATAATTTTCATTGTGACGTAATGTAACTGAATATAACCAAACCGCGACGTGCTGGATATAGCAGATGTTGGTTACTTTTATGTCTGTCAATTACACTACTGTTGCGGCATGAAATCTCCAATATCAAGTCATGCCATGTGTTTGGAATTCATTTTTGATCGCTTGACGAAGTTTCTGTTAAGCAAATGGTCAACATAGGTCAATTATTTCTATCATGAGCTTGATGTAGTGCCTAGGCAAACGCGGTAAATGTCTTATTTTAAATATCTTCAGTTTCGCAAATGTAGAAATAGTGTATCGTGTCATGCAGTCAGTCTTTCTAGGCACTCCACGAATGGCATTGTTCACAAAACGAAAACATGCTAAGCGTGTATAAACACCAGCGGCTTATTCAAGTTGCCAGACGTGTAAATCAAATCATCTACGACCCTCGCGTGCTCAGACGCCCGAAAACGCAGTGGAACTATCAACGCGTGCATAAAAAACAATATCAACCCAAATAACGGACATTTCATTATTCGATACACCCACTTATACGAAGCGGCGACACGTAGACGCAAAACGATTCGACTATCCGCGCTGCCGTATTCATTTATCCGATTTGATTGGTCAATTTCGAGCGCCGCTGTGGCATTACATAATACACCTTCCCGGGCACGACGTTTCATTTGGCGC
>JAODUO010000045.1:62500-80000 GCA_025642075.2 Ridgeia piscesae
GTAAACACCGGGGTCACGACGTGCCCCAGAACCCATTGTATGGTAAACACCGGGGTCACGACGTGCCCCAGAACCCATTGTATGGTAAACACCGGAGTCACGACGTGCCCCAGAACCCATTGTATGGTAAACACCGGGGTCACGACGTGTCCCAGTACCCATTGTATGGTAAACACCGGAGTCACGACGTGTCCCAGTATCCGTTGTATGGTAAACACCGGAGTCACGACGTGCCCCAGAACCCATTGTATGGTAAACACCGGAGTCACGACGTGTCCCAGCACCCATTGTATGGTAAACACCGGGGTCACGACGTGTCCCAGCACCCATTGTATGGTAAACACCGGAGTCACGACGTGTCCCAGCACCCATTGTATGGTAAACACCGGAGTCACGACGTGTCCCAGCACCCATTGTATGGTAAACACCGGGGTCACGACGTGTCCCAGCACCCATTGTATGGTAAACACCGGGGTCACGACGTGCCCCAGCACCCATTGTATGGTAAACACCGGGGTCACGACGTGTCCCAGCACCCATTGTATGGTAAACACCGGAGTCACGACGTGCCCCAGCATCCATTGTATGGTAAACACCGGAGTCACGACGTGCCCCAGCATCCATTGTATGGTCAAAATACGATCGTCATGTCCATCAACAGGCCTTAGTCGTGACAGTGATAATTTGTAGAGAAACAGTCGTACTGTGCTGGTGAGTGTAGAGACTAGAGGCACGCCTAGTCTGTCCTCGCCTGCTCCATGTTGTCATGCTGCCTAGTTCATGACGCATGGGTCATGCATGATGACTCCTACTTACCGACTGCTCACAATGACGTCATAAGGTGTGACTAGTAAACGGTAGGATAACCACAAACATGCCAGCTCGGTAACAGTTAGGTTAACATAAATTATGAGTGACGTCATAATGGGGAACCTACCGAACTATTAGGGCCTACTCCAGGTGGCGCCGTTTCGCGGGTCTCGTGCCGTCAACCGCCAGCGGCCCGTTACTAGTGCCTGGTTACGCCGCATCCATTCATGATATCCTGCATGTGTTAACAAACGTTGTAGATATGCCTTAAAGTTATAACACTTAGAGACTTAATGACGTCAAAGATGAACTGAGACCAAATTAAACAGCGCGCGCGCGCGTAAAGAACGCGAATACGTCACAGACTCGAATTGTGTTCCAGCGCTCCCCAACGATCCTGTACGTTCCCCATTAGACAGTGTTTGGTAGCATTAAGTTAAGCAACTGATGTATCCAGGTTGCTTAGCAAACTCCATCAAACGACCAGTGAAATGACTGTCTGAACACGTGCTTTCTGTCGTATATTTTCTAGAAATCCTAGTTTCAGGAGATTATCTTTATGATAAAAACCTAACAGAGAGTTTCCAAAGTATCATATCTATGCAGTAATGTTTGCTCTTGGATATGTCATGCCCCAGTAGTTGTGTAAAACACATATTTAATTGTTAGCAACATTGTTGGCAACGGCAACGCGTGACGTAGGTCACGCGCATAATTTTGATTATGACGTATAGTACAAAAAGCGTAACGTAGTGGATACATCAACATACATTGATAAATGTTTGCATTTGTTTATGTAACATTTTTATTTTATTGTTATAATATACTGTTGCAAACTGTTTATTTTTATCTAAGGAAATAAAGGATGTGCTTCTAAAGGTTCCGTAAGAAGCAGGGAGTGAACGAGACATTACAATCGTGAGAAAAGCTTTCACTTACTTACTCGTTCACTCGATCACTCACTTACTCATTCGCTTACTTACTCATTCATACATGTTTACTCACGTTTAACTTGCGATCTGACCAATAAATATTGAAATACGACCAACTTCATTGTATGCATAATCCAAGAAGTTACACCAAATGCTACTTCGTCCTATTTCATCCATCAAACGAGAAATCTGTATATTTTCAGGTTGCCAATAGCAATACTGCAGACACTATTGTCGACCCTGGCGGTGCTGCATGAACCGCCATTCGTGTTTTTCTCTACTTGATTAATTGACGTGGATGTCTATGAATATATCAACATATTTATTCAACGTATTTACTGATTTATGCGGAACCTACGTAGACTTCAAAAGACTATCGTCTTGTAACGGGTAACCATACGTCACCATGACATATATATATATATATATATATATATATATATATATATATATATATATATATATATATATATATATATATATATATATAACCACTCGATTATACAAACTATTTATATAATACTGTAACGTCCACGATTACAATACACTGAGTACGGTTTATACAGATTCGCCGTGATATCGTATCTCTTTAGGTTTTTTTAAATATTGAAGTTATAATAAGGCCAAGTAAAAACAGGCCAAGTATAAACAGATAAGTATACTAAAATCTGTCTCTTCGACCTCTTTTTCCTGTTCTTCTTCTTGTTTTTCTTTATCATTGGCTGGCTGGCTGGCTGGCTGGCTGGCTGGCTGGCTGGCTGGCTGGCTGGCTGGCTGGCTGGCTGGCTGGCTGGCTGGCTGGCTGGCTGGCTGGCTGGCTGGCTGGCTGGCTGGCTGGCTGGCTGGCTGGCTGGCTGGCTGGCTGGCTGGCTGGCTGGCTGGCTGGCTGGCTGGCTGGCTGGCTGGCTGGCTGGCTGGCTGGCTGGCTGGCTGGCTGGCTGGCTGGCTGGCTGGCTGGCTGGCTGGCTGGCTGGCTGGCTGGCTGGCTGGCTGGCTGGCTGGCTGGCTGGCACGCACAACCCCAAAGACAACAGACAGCCAGATAACCACGAAAACAAACCGTCTAGCCAGGTTTTGTTGCCTTCACTTAGCTGTTCCAACAAACGGACCCGTGACAAGTGTCTTCATTGTTGCCTTTCTTAGACTATGTTTTCCGACAACGACACTAATGCATATTTTCACTCTATCGCAGCACCGCCCATTGTGAGCGTGCATACATGACCAGAATAACACGCATGCGCTGTACTTCCATCATGTTCAGTCCAAAACCAGGACAGCCTGAATGCGGAAATCCGACAAAACTGGCATATGTTGTTTTAAGCTGACTATCATATAACGATGTCTCAGAATTACAAAACCTGTATTCAGAGGATTTCCATATTTGTATCAATGTAAAACACATCACCCTAGATGTCTTCCGTGACGCCAAGAAACGTACAAAGTTCGATGTTGTGGATTTGTTGCTTGAATTCTCAGAAACAGCGATCAACCAACGCACTTAAACAACCGGACGCGTTCGTTTTCATATGTAGAATATTACAGTGGGTTGGTTTTTGTACACTTGTTTTAGTTATAGATATGAGTTTTGTGGTAAACATTACGTCTTCACGCCAATCGGCCTTATGGACATTGAAGTGTCTTGAAGGAGCTTGTGTGTTCCTGTAGGTGGTCTACTGCCTGTTATACATGGATTAGTCAGCTTAGTTAAGTGGAGAAACGTAGTTGAGTGAATTTGCCCAAGGTATAGGTGCCAAGTAATATTGCACAAACATCCGTAGGTCTACCGTTGTTCATGATACGTCGTTGGTAGATGAGGAAGTGACGAAGGTCTCGCGCGGCAGTTGCTATGGGGATTGCGTGCGGACAAGAGAACCACTCCATGTCCGTAGGCATGTTCATTTTATGGGATGTATACTGATCCCTCTTGTATTTTCGTCATGTTATGTTAGTACATTTGGAGTTAAAACCAGTAAATAGAATATTGGCATTCGCTGTTTTTGACGATTTTAAATCGGAACAAATCTACCGGGTAGTACCGTTAGAATGTTTTGTTATGAAAACGCGTGAACCCTGCCTCAAAATCCGTCGATATCGAGTAGGTCGTCACAGTTGGTAGGGCGTCGAACTCGAGTTCGAGCTATTCCGTGATCAAATCATCTTGCTGCCGTGTGTGTGTGTGTGTGTGTGTGTGTGTGTGTGTGTGTGTGTGTGTGTGTGTGTGTGTGTGTGTGTGTGATGTGTGTGTGTGTGTGTGTGTGTGTGTGTGTGTGTGTGTGTGTGTGTGTGTGTGTGTGTGTGTGAGTGTGTGTGTGTGTGTGTGTGTATGTGTGTGTGTGTGTGTGTGTGTGTGTGTGTGTGTGTGGGGTGTGTGTGTGTGTGATGTGTGTTTGTGTGTGCATGCATTGGTGCATGCATGCATGCATGCATGCGTGCATGCATGCATGCGTGCGTGCGTGCGTGCGTGCATGCGTGCATGCGTGTGTGTGTGCGTGTGTGTGCGTGTGTTTATGTGTGTGTACGTGTGTGTATGTGTGTGTATGTGTGTGTATGTGTGTGTATGTGTGTGTGTGAGTGTATGTGTGTGCATGTGTGTATGTGTGTGTGTGAGTGTGTGTATGTGTGTGTGTGTGTGTGTGTGTGTGTGTGTGTGTGTGTGTGTGTGTGTGTGTGTGTATGTGTGTATGTGTGTATGTGTGTGTGAGTGTGTGTGTATGTGTGTATGTTTGTGTATATATATGTGTGTGTGTGTGTGTGTGTGTGTGTGTGTGTTTGGGTGTGTGTGTGTGTGCGTGCGTGCGTGCGTGCTGCCTGCCCGCCCGCCGCCCGCCGCCCGCCGCCCGCCCGCCCGCCCGCCCGCCCGCCCCCGCCCGCCCGCCCGCCCGCCCGCCCCGCCCGCCCGCCCGCCCGCCCGCCCGCCCGCTCGCAATGTATATGTCTGTCCTGTTATGGAGAATGCTTCCCCGATTTGGACAGAGACGCAATTCATCATCCGTGACGTTTTCTGACCAGCCGCGTGACAACGCACTCCGTCTCCACACTTGACATTAACCTTAGCGATACGGTACTACTTTTTACGTCACAGGGGAGCCGTCGGAATGCTGCGTGTGTTCTACTGCAGCAACTTTGCGTGCCTATTCAATTCACTAGCCGAACAACGAGTCAGTGTTGAACGTGGCGCGGCGACGCAATGGAAACTCCATCGAACTGTCTATTGAGAGAACACGTTGTTTCTAACGTTGGGAAAGTTCGTTCACTTTACCTTGCTTCAGTTCAGCTAGTAGTGGCGCTGGATGGTCGCGTATTAATTGCAGCGTTGGCGAAAACTTTCCAACATTTGATATATATATATATATATATATATATATATATATATATATATATATATATATATATATATATATTATGTGTTATTATTATTATACGTAATCAGCAACAATTCGCCGTCGATATGACTGAACTAGTTGCTAACCTGCTGGGCGTGGCTGAAATGGTTGCAACATAACATACTCATAGCAGGCCTAGCGTTTATCGTTATGTTGTACCAATTATTCGCCAGTTTTGATTTCTTCCGAGACAATACGGAGTTAGCGCATACAAACCCCTTCGTGTGTCCTTTGCATAAGACGTAATTTGCATAATTTGCATAATTACCTTTGTTTAGGGTTAGATCGCCCAAAGCAATATCTCGTATTAATGACGTCAGGAGAGAGTTTTAAATAGTACATAGACGCAACACCTTCAAGTCACCCGAGACAGAAGTAGGCCACGGAAAATGTTAGGGGTCAGTCGACACCGTAACAATAATTTGCTAATTTCTAATTAGTACTACTAATAATACTAATATTACTATTACTATTACTACTACAACTGCTACTGCTACTGCTGTTGCTGGTGCTGGTGCTGCTGCTACTGTTACTGCTACTGCTACTGCTACTGCTACTGCTACTGCTACTGCTACTGCTACTACTACTACTACTACTACTACTACTACTACTACTACTACTACTACTACTACTACTACTACTATTACTACTTTACTACTACTACTAATACTACTACTACTACTACTACTACTACTACTACTACTACTACTACTACTACTACTACTACTACTACTTTACTACTACTAATACTACTACTACTACTACTACTACTACTACTACTACTACTACTACTACTACTACTACTAGCTACTACTACTACTACTACTACTACTACTACTACTACTACTACTACTACTACTACTACTACTACTACTACTACCTCCTCTACTACTACTCTACTTACTCTATATACTACTGCTACTACTACTACTACTACTCTACTGCCTTACTACTACTGCTACTACTACCCTACTACTACTACTACTACTACTACCACTACTACTACTACTACTACTACTCTACTACCTACTACTATTACTACTATATACTACTACTACCACTACTACTACTACTACTACTCTCTTACTACTACTACTACTACTACTACTACTACTACTACTACTACTACTACTACTACTACTACTATTACTACTACTACTACTACTACTACTACTACTATTATTATTACTACTACTACTACTACTACCACTACTACTACTACTACTACTACTACTACTACTACCACTACTACTACTACTACTACTACTACTACTACTACTACTACTACTATTAATAATAATAATAATTGTTATTATTATGTAACATCATGTAAGCTAGATATGCCGCTGCTCCATTTTTACTTGGCGTGCGAATAGTCATAAAGACAATCCCCGACCAAACCTTACGGGCGGCGCCATCGCCTAGATTTGGAATCAGGGGCCCATTTCACTAACGCCATTGAGAGCTTCTAAGCCTGCATTTTCTCTTTAAAATCAGTTTTGTTTCTTAACAGTGATCTTATATACCCGAAACATTTCAACACCACGACGCGTCAGTGGGAGAGTGTTGCTGGTGTGTCATGGAAATAATGTCCTCAGTAACACGGCAGTGGATGTTTGGGTTTTTGAAAAAGCTCCTTTAATTTAATAAAAAAAATTATTAATGATGGATTTTCCAAAAGAGCTATTTATCTTAGTGAAACAGTGCCCAGATGTTTTACAATGGCGATGACGGTAGGTCGGTGGGTTCGGTAGATACTTAAATATTACATAAAAACGTTGAAATAATTACGTATGTGTATTGTATTATAACGACACAATTGACGTACGCAGTACGGAGCGGTTTGCTTACGTCACAATCAAAATTATGCGCGTGACCCCGTGAAGCTTTACCAACAATATAACGGGTGTCTGCCTGGTCATTCCGTTCTAACGGAATGACGATGTAGACAGACCTGCTATAAAGGCACTAGGTATGAACTAAACAAAAATGGAGATTTAAGGAAAAAGCGACTGCAATGTGGAGAAATTGGAAGAAATGCAGTAGAAGATGCCAGTGAAGTTGCAGGAGAATATCTGTGAAACAGAAGTCAGACCAGCAATGCTGACCTGGGCAATAACGAAAGGCAAGAAGCAAGAATAGATATGATGATGTTGAGATGGATGTGTGGAGTGGAGTTATAAAGATAAGACCAGAAACGAATATATTAGAGGAACATCGTAACACAAGCATGCAAACAGATAACAGAGAAATTACTGAAATGGTCTGGGCATGTGATGAGAAGGATCGAAGAGCACACAGTGAAAAGAGAACTGATGCCTGACATACCAGGAAGAAAAAAGAAAGGACGACTAACGATTAGGTGGAAAGATGCCTGTAAACAGACATGGACACCGTGTGGGTCTCAGTGCAGTCGGGGCGATAAACAGGGCTACATGGAGGATGAACATCACCAGCCACCCCGGCGACACCAGATGAAAGATAAAAGTCAGAGAAGAAGACAAATAGTTAACAACGGTTAAATTCCATTATTACTGCAACTTATCATCTCCTTGAGCTGCCATCACTATATACATTGGACACTTTGACAACTTCTGAAACCAGAATTTCGACAAAATATACGACAAGCACGGGTTCAGGCAGCCATTTTGATTGCCGCTTGACGGATTTAGCTAGCAACCTGGGTACACCGATTAAACCTGCTGGTGTGTTTGACCAACTGTTGTTGCTATCGATAATTCACTGTATTATCGTCGACAGATACCATGACGTATCAGTCACGTGATTACTAGTCGACAATAAACAGAGGTAAGCATCGTGGAATAGATATCAACAAACCGTTGTATATTTGAGGGGACACGGATTTCGATCTGGTAGCATGAACACATGCGGTTTGTTTCTTGGTAAACAACCCATTAAGCTTTCTAATAAAAATGCTACGTTCACAGAATCATATTTGAATTAAATTTACGTGCACTGGTCCGTATTACGACAGTGGGATTAATTAGTGCAATTAGCATATACCGAATAATTACTTGTTTCCTAATCACGCTGCGCCAATTACGGTCGAAGGGTGTATTGAATATTGTTTTTGCTGTGGTCACCGCAGAGCAGAATTAGATAAAGGCTATGCATTAATGTGTACGCAGTTGTGTCTATGATTCTGCTGGCCGCTTCTGATGGTTTTCACTCCGCCGAAAGCAGACTAGGAACAACAGCAGAAGATGGATAATTCTGAAAACGCGCGGGGAATAGGTGCTCAGACCCCAATGTTGAGAGAGGGCGTTTTGTCCACATTCGAATGTTGAGGATTTTGACAAATTTGCGTTATCACAATTTCACGACTCAGCCCGCTAGCATTAACTTCGTTATGATAAAGCGTTATCCAGTCCTTATCTGTTAACAACCAATTAAGTTACACTCCAAGTACTGCACGAAGACGATATATATAATATATATATTATATATATATATATATATATATATATATATATATATATATATATTCATATATGTAAAAATAATATATATATACATACATATTATATACTATTATATATGTATGTATGGATGTACACATACATAAAAATTCATATATGTAAAAATAATATATACCTATATATACATATATATGTATATTATGTATGTATGTATGTATGTATGTATGTATGTATGTATGTATGTATGTATGTATGTATGTATGTATGTATGTATGTATGTATGTATGTATGTATGTATGTATGTATGTATGTATGTATGTATGTATGTATGTATGTATGTATGTATGTATGTATGTATGTATGTATGTATGTCTGTCTGTCTGTATGTATGTATGTATGTATGCATGCATGCATGCATGCATGCATGTATGTATGTATGTATGGACTGATTAAACGTGACCAGGATTAGAAATTGTAGCGCGAGGATTCCTATTCGACATCAGATTTGCGCGTGATATATCTTGCATGAGGAACGGCAACTTGCTGTGGACTCAGACCATATGACCCAGGTCATCGTTATCGATATAATAACCACTAATCGACCACACAGCACGCCCAGTGTAAGATTTACCACAACTTAACTGTGTTCTTGCCGGCGATATTGATTTCTGGTCTATCAGGTGATAATGTTACAACTCTGCAAAGTAGCTGAGCCGTCTGTAATGACCAATCGATCGTACGAAACGGTTGACTCCGACGTCTGTAATACTACAAGTATTTTGGTTATATGTGTGAAAGCATCAGGGTTGATTTTCTACCGTAGTACAAGGTATTTCTGCTAGGCAGAAATGTCAACAATAGGAAAAACATGCCACTGATAACCAACTGTGTTCTATTTTTATAGAATATGTTATCAGTCTGTAATTGTACCTGTCTACATAACCATTTGTCCTTCCTTGCTCACAATAAACATCCCACATCAAGACATTTTACAATGTATTTTTTCGTCCATTCAATCACAATAAAACGTTTTAGATGTGATAGACAATGGCTTCTGTTAAAATCCCATTATGGCTGTTAATGTCAGTAATTCATGTTAACGTTTGTGTCACTGTCAACATTGACATTAAAAATGTCAAACATGTATACGTCAGTCACTGTCATAGACTAGTCATGTGTCGTCAACATCAGTCATCAGTCGTCACACTCATCAGTCGTCACACTCATCACTCATCACACTCATCAGTCGTCACACTCATCACTCATCACACTCATCAGTCGCCACACTCATCTGTCGTCACACTCATCAGTCATCACACTCATCAGTCATCACACTCATCAGTCGTCACACTCATCAGCCGTCACACTCATCAGTCGTCACATTCGTCAGTCGTCACACTCATCAGTCGTCACCCTCATCAGTCATTATACTCATCAGTCGTCACACTCGTCAGTCGTCACACTCGTCAGTCGTCACAATCATCGGTCGTCACAATCATCGGTCATCACACTCATCAGTCGTCACATTCATATGTCGTCACACTCATCAGTCGTCACACACTCACCAGCCATCAATCTCATCAGTCGTCACACTCATCACCCGTCACACTCACCAGTCGTCACACTCATCAGTCATCATACACTCATCAGCCTTCACACTCATCAGTTGTCACACTCATCAGTCGTCACACTCATCAGTCGTCACATTCATCAGGCATCACACTCATCAGTCGTCACACTCATCAGTCGTCACACTCGTCAGTCATCACACTCATCAGTCGTCACACTCATCAGTCATCATACTCATCAGTCGTCACACTCGTCAGTCGTCACACTCATCAGTCGTCACACACTCATCAGCCATCACACTCATCAGTCGTCATACTCGTCAGTCTTCACACTCATCACCCGTCACACTCATCGGTCATCACACTCATCAGTCGTCACAATCATCAGTCATCACACACTCATCAGCCTTCACACTCATCAGTCTTCACACTCATCAGTCGTCACATTCATCAGTCGTCACACTCATCAGTCGTCACACACTCATCAGCCATCACACTCATCAGTCGTCACACTCATCAGTCTTCACACTCATCAGCCGTCACACTCATCAGTCGTCACATTCATCAGTCGTCACACTCATCAGTCGTCACACACTCATCAGCCATCACACTCATCAGTCGTCACACTCATCACTCATCACACACTCATCAGCCTTCACACTCATCAGTCGTCACACTCATCAGTCGTCACACTCATCACTCATCACACACTCATCAGCCTTCACACTCATCAGTCGTCACACTCATCAGCCTTCACACTCATCAGTCGTCACACTCATCAGTCGTCACATCATCAGTCGTCACACTCATCAGTCGTCACACTCATCAGTCGTCACACTCATCAGTCGTCACACTCATCAGTCTTCACACTCATCAGTCGTCACACTCATCAGTCGTCACACTCATCAGTCGTCACACTCATCAGTCGTCACACACTCATCAGCCATCACACTCATCAGTCGTCACACTCATCAGTCGTCACACTCATCAGTCGTCACACTCATCAGTCGTCACACTCATCAGTCGTCACACTCATCAGTCGTCACACTCGTCAGTCATCACACTCATCAGTCTTCACACTCATCAGTCGTCACACTCATCAGTCGTCACACTCATCAGTCGTCACACACTCATCAGCCATCACACTCATCAGTCGTCACACTCGTCAGTCTTCACACTCATCAGCCGTCACACTCATCGGTCGTCACACTCATCAGTCGTCACACTCATCAGTCGTCACAACTCATCAGCCTCACACTCATCAGTCTTCACACTCATCAGTCGTCACACTCATCAGTCGTCACACTCATCAGTCGTCACACTCATCAGTCGTCACACTCATCAGTCGTCACACTCATCAGTCGTCACACTCATCAGTCGTCACACTCATCAGTCGTCACACTCATCAGTCGTCACACTCATCAGTCGTCACACTCATCAGTCGTCACATCATCGTCGTCACACTCATCAGTCGTCACACACTCATCAGCCTCACACTCATCAGTCGTCACACTCATCACCTCACACTCATCAGTCGTCACACTCATCAGTCTCACACTCATCAGCCGTCACACTCATCAGTCGTCACACTCATCAGTCGTCACACTCATCAGTCGTCACACTCATCAGCATCACACTCATCAGTCGTCACACTCATCAGTCGTCACACTCGTCAGTCATCACACTCATCAGTCGTCACACTCATCAGTCATCACACTCATCAGTCGTCACACTCATCAGTCGTCACACTCATCAGTCTCACACTCATCAGCCATCACACTCATCAGTCGTCACACTCATCAGTCGTCACACTTTATCAGTCGTCACACTCATCAGTCATCACACCCCATCAGCCGTCACACTCATCAGTCGTCACACTCATCAGTCTTCACACTCATCAGTCGTCACACTCATCAGTCGTCACATTCATCAGTCGTCACACTCATCAGTCGTCACATCATCAGTCATCACACTCATCGCTCATCACACTCATCAGTCTTCACACTCATCAGTCGTCACACTCATCAGTCGTCACACTCATCAGTCGTCACACTCATCAGTCGTCACACTCATCACCCCGCATCAGTCTCACACTCATCAGCCGTCACACTCATCAGTCGTCACACTCATCAGTCGTCACACTCATCAGTCATCACACTCATCAGTCGTCACACTCATCAGTCTCACACTCATCAGTCGTCACACTCATCAGTCGTCACACTCATCAGTCGTCACACTCATCAGTCGTCACATTCATCAGTCGTCACACTCATCAGTCGTCCACACTCATCAGCCATCACACTCATCAGTCGTCACACCTCATTTACTCATCAGTCACACTCATCAGTCTCACACTCATCAGTCGTCACACTCATCAGTCCTCACACTCATCAGTCGTCACACTCATCAGTCATCACACTCATCAGTCGTCACACTCATCAGTCGTCACACTCATCAGTCATCACACTCATCAGTCGTCACACACTCATCAGCCATCACACTCATCAGTCGTCACACTCATCAGTCTTCACACTCATCAGTCGTCACACTCATCAGTCGTCACATTCATCAGTCGTCACACTCATCAGTCGTCACACACTCATCAGCCATCACACTCATCAGTCGTCACACTCATCAGTCTTCACACTCATCAGCCGTCACACTCATCGTCGTCACACTCATCAGTCGTCACACCTCATTCACCTCATCACACACTCATCAGTCGTCACACTCATCAGTCGTCACACTCATCAGTCGTCACACTCGTCAGTCGTCACATCGTCAGTCGTCACACTCATCAGTCGTCATCACACGCATCAGTCATCACACTCATCAGTCGTCACACTCATCAGTCGTCACACTCATCAGCCATCACACTCATCAGTCGTCACACTCATCAGTCGTCACACTCATCAGTCGTCACACTCATCAGCCGTCAAAACTCATCAGTCCTCACACTCATCAGTCGTCACACTCATCAGTCATCACACTCATCAGTCGTCACACTCATCAGTCATCACACTCATCAGTCGTCACACTCATCAGTCGTCACACTCGTATCAGTCATCACACTCATCAGTCGTCACACTCATCAGTCATCATACTCATCAGTCGTCACACTCGTCAGTCGTCACACTCATCAGTCGTCACACACTCATCAGCCATCACACTCATCAGTCGTCATACTCGTCAGTCTTCACACTCATCACCCGTCACACTCATCGGTCATCACACTCATCAGTCGTCACAATCATCAGTCATCACAGACTCATCAGCCTTCACACTCATCAGTCTTCACACTCATCAGTCGTCACATTCATCAGTCGTCACACTCATCAGTCGTCACACACTCATCAGCCATCACACTCATCAGTCGTCACACTCATCAGTCTTCACACTCATCAGCCGTCACACTCATCAGTCGTCACATTCATCAGTCGTCACACTCATCAGTCGTCACACACTCATCAGCCATCACACTCATCAGTCTTCACACTCATCAGTCGTCACATTCATCAGTCGTCGCACTCATCAGTCGTCACACACTCATCAGCCATCACACTCATCAGTCGTCACACTCATCAGTCTTCACACTCATCAGCCGTCACACTCATCAGTCGTCACATTCATCAGTCGTCACACTCATCAGTCGTCACACACTCATCAGCCATCACACTCATCAGTCGTCACACTCATCACTCATCACACACTCATCAGCCTTCACACTCATCAGTCGTCACACTCATCAGTCGTCACACTCATCACTCATCACACACTCATCAGCCTTCACACTCATCAGTCGTCACACTCATCAGCCTTCACATTCATCGGTCATCACACTCATCAGTCGTCACACTGATCAGTCGTCACACTCATCAGTCATCACACTCATCAGTCGTCACACTCATCAGTCGTCACACTCGTCAGTCTTCACACTCATCAGTCGTCACACTCATCAGTCGTCACACTCATCAGTCGTCACACTCATCAGTCGTCACACTCATCAGTCATCACACTCATCAGTCGTCACACTCATCAGTAGTCACACTCATCAGTCGTCACACTCCTCAGTCGTCACACTCATCAGTCGTCACACTCATCAGTCGTCACATTCGTCAGTCGACACACGCATCAGTCGTCACCCTCATCAGCCGTCACACTCATCAGTCGTCACACTCATCAGTCGTCACACTCATCAGTCATTATACTCATCAGTCGTCACACTCGTCAGTCGTCACACTCGTCAGTCGTCACAATCATCGGTCGTCACACTCATCACTCATCACACTCATCAGTCGTCACACTCATCTGTCGTCACACTCATCAGTCATCACACTCATCAGTCGTCACACTCATCAGTCGTCACACGCATCAGTCGTCACCCTCATCAGCCGTCACACTCATCAGTCGTCACACTCATCAGTCGTCACACTCATCAGTCATTATACTCATCAGTCGTCACACTCGTCAGTCGTCACACTCGTCAGTCGTCACAATCATCGGTCGTCACAATCATCGGTCATCACACGCATCAGTCGTCACATTCATATGTCGTCACACTCATCAGTCGTCACACACTCACCAGCCATCAATCTCATCAGTCGTCACACTCATCACCCGTCACACTCATCAGTCGTCACACTGATCAGTCATCATACACTCATCAGCCTTCACACTCATCAGTTGTCACACTCATCAGTCGTCACACTCATCAGTCGTCACACTCATCAGGCATCACACTCATCAGTCGTCACACTCATCAGTCGTCACACTCGTCAGTCATCACACTCATCAGTCGTCACACTCATCAGTCATCATACTCATCAGTCGTCACACTCGTCAGTCGTCACACTCGTCAGTCGTCACACTCGTCAGTCGTCACACACGCACCAGCCATCACACTCATCAGTCGTCATACTCGTCAGTCTTCACACTCATCACCCGTCACACTCATCGGTCATCACACTCATCAGTCGTCACAATCATCAGTCATCACACACTCATCAGCCTTCACACTCATCAGTCTTCACACTCATCAGTCGTCACATTCATCAGTCGTCACACTCATCAGTCGTCACACTCTCATCAGCCATCACACTCATCAGTCGTCACACTCATCAGTCTTCACACTCATCAGCCGTCACACTCATCAGTCGTCACATTCATCAGTCGTCACACTCATCAGTCGTCACACACTCATCAGTCGTCACACACTCATCAGCCATCACACTCATCAGTCGTCACACTCATCACTCATCACACACTCATCAGCCTTCACACTCATCAGTCTTCACACTCATCAGTCGTCACATTCATCAGTCGTCACACTCATCAGTCGTCACACACTCATCAGCCATCACACTCATCAGTCGTCACACTCATCAGTCATTATACTCATCAGTCGTCACACTCGTCAGTCGTCACACTCGTCAGTCGTCACAATCATCGGTCGTCACACTCATCACACTCATCAGTCATAACACTCATCAGTCGTCACACTCATCAGCCGTCACACTCATCAGTCGTCACATTCGTCAGTCGTCACACGCATCAGTCGTCACTCTCATCAGCCGTCACACTCATCAGTCGTCACACTCATCAGCCTTCACATTCATCGGTTATCACACTGATCAGTCGTCACACTGATCAGTCGTCACACTCATCAGTCATCACACTCATCAGTCGTCACACTCATCAGTCGTCACACTCGTCAGTCTTCACACTCATCAGTCGTCACACTCATCAGTCGTCACACTCATCAGTCGTCACACTCATCAGTCGTCACACTCATCAGTCGTCACACTCATCAGTCATCACACTCATCAGTCGTCACACTCATCAGTAGTCACACTCATCAGTCGTCACACTCATCAGCCGTCACACTCATCAGTCGTCACACTCATCAGTCGTCACACTCATCAGCCGTCACACTCATCAGTCGTCACACTCATCAGTCGTCACACTCGTCAGTCTTCACACTCATCAGTCGTCACACTCATCAGTCGTCACACTCATCAGTCGTCACACTCATCAGTCGTCACATTCGTCAGTCGTCACACGCATCAGTCGTCACCCTCATCAGCCGTCACACTCATCAGTCGTCACACTCATCAGCCTTCACATTCATCGGTTATCACACTGATCAGTCGTCACACTGATCAGTCGTCACACTCATCAGTCATCACACTCATCAGTCGTCACACTCATCAGTCGTCACACTCGTCAGTCTTCACACTCATCAGTCGTCACACTCATCAGTCGTCACACTCATCAGTCGTCACACTCATCAGTCGTCACACTCATCAGTCGTCACACTCATCAGTCGTCACACTCATCAGTCATCACACTCATCAGTCGTCACACTCATCAGTAGTCACACTCATCAGTCGTCACACTCATCAGCCGTCACACTCATCAGTCGTCACACTCATCAGTCGTCACACTCATCAGCCGTCACACTCATCAGTCGTCACACTCATCAGTCGTCACACTCGTCAGTCTTCACACTCATCAGTCGTCACACTCATCAGTCGTCACACTCATCAGCCGTCACACTCATCAGTCGTCACACTCATCAGTCGTCACACTCGTCAGTCTTCACACTCATCAGTCGTCACACTCATCAGTCGTCACACTCATCAGTCGTCACACTCATCAGTCGTCACACTCATCAGTCATCACACTCATCAGTCGTCACACTCATCAGTCGTCACACTCATCAGTCGTCACACTCATCAGCCGTCACACTGATCAGTCGTCACACTCGTCAGTCATCACACTCATCAGTCATCACATTCATCAGTCGTCACACTCATCAGTCGTCACACTCGCCAGTCGTGACACTCGCCAGTCGTGACACTCATCAGTCGTCCCACTCGTCAGTCGTCACACTCGTCAGTCGTCACACTCATCGGTCATCATACTCATCGGTCGTCACACTCATCAGTCGTCACACTCATCAGTTGTCACACTGATTAGTCATCACACTCATTCGTCGTCACATTCTTCAGTCGTCACACTCATCAGTCGTCACTCTCATATATATATATATATATATATATATATATATATATATATATAATATATACACTGATATATGATATACATTACAACAATGTCACCTTTGATTTAGTTTTAGTTTCTGTAGTTCAGCTCCGTGCAACAAAGTTTTACCTACACATATTCGTATGTTTTGCTTGTACTTTATTATCTATTTCGTATAGTTTTTAACGACTATTGTCAACACTATCCTGAATAGAATTTCACTTTGGATTTTAGTGTCTAAATAAAGTTATTATTATTATAGTTATTATTATTATTCAGTAAGCCCAAAGTTTGTTTGCCATCAGTTTGCATTTGATACAGCT
>JAODUO010000045.1:87500-100000 GCA_025642075.2 Ridgeia piscesae
TATACGTTGTATATGTCATATACGTTATATACGTTATATAATGCTACCATATTACGTACTTTGAGTGGACACGTCAACAACACAATATTTGTCTGCCGCAAAAAACCGTTGTTTGCAGACACAGGAACCGTTATAGAACCTGACGCCGTCCGACTGTCTGGTTTTGATTTGTGGTTAACAATATTGCATTGCTTTTTGGGTGGTAGACACTATTTAGCGAGATGTGTGCCTTGCACAATCATGAAAGTAGGCCGGGAGAAAACACGTAACATTGACAGTTAAATGACACTGAGGGCAATTGCCTGCATTCAGATACTCGTATATTTATAAATTTCATGGAAACTAAGCATTGTCCACAACATACAGCGGTATGGATATATAAATAGAGTAATAACGTGACTGTCGGTGGTGTGGGCTAGTTCTTCCAGTTGCATTTGGATTTCTGTGAAGGTGGAAATGAATTATTTTTAGGCTGGAACAGAGTCATCGGCATTTGTTTAATATTTCAACTACCCATAATCAAATAACAGCCACGGTTTGAGACAGACAACAGCACCTCGGTGTCACGTGATCTGTCGTGATTAATGGTTATGGATGCATGTGTGGGTTTGTCCTTTCTATATTAAAAAAAGTTATGGATAACACTTATTTCACATATCACAAGTAAACCTGCAAAATGCATAGGTGGAATGAAGCACTGCAATTGTGTTTCTTACCGTGTTAGTTACTAGCAACAGTAAACTTGCGTATTTGTATGTATTTGTATACATTAACATAATGCTACCTATTAATTTATCACCATAATCCGTATTGAATGTACTTCGGAGCAGAAACGTATTTATATTAAAGTGTCCGATCTTCTACTGTAACTCCTCATAAACGTGTTGTT
The DNA here is from genome assembly GCA_025642075.2 of Ridgeia piscesae. Taxonomy (NCBI): domain Eukaryota; kingdom Metazoa; phylum Annelida; class Polychaeta; order Sabellida; family Siboglinidae; genus Ridgeia; species Ridgeia piscesae. Next base: position 88,390 of record JAODUO010000045.1, read on the forward strand.
GGTGAAGATTATCCTTGATGCGATTCGCCAGTACCATGACATGTGTTTCTCGTTGCATGTGTAGTTAATAATAATAATAATAATAATAATAATAATAATAATAATAATAATAATAATAATAATAATAATAATATAATAATAATAATAATAATAATAATAATAATAATAATAATAATAATAATAATAATAATAATATTATTATTATAATAATAATAATAATAATAATAATAATAATAATAATAACTAATACTAATACTAATACTAATACTAATACTAATACTAATACTAATACTAATACTAATACTAATACTAATACTAATGATAATGATAATGATAATGATAATGATAATGATAATGATAATGATAATGATAATGATAATGATAATAATAATAATAATAATAATAATAATAATAGACAACTGACGATTGTGGTTTAAAAAATAACACTAATAACAACGACATCAAATCGAAATAAAATAAACTTGCAAGCGGCCGATCACTATCGCACGTGAAAGAGCGTGCTTAAAGGGATACTCCAGTCAGTGTGAGGTTAACAGTATTAACAGCATATGTATACTATATTGGTTGTGCCTAGTAACTGTGCGCAAAGTTCGTTAATAAACAATTAGTTATAGTTTAATGGTATCAAAAACATGCTATCTTAGATTCAGGGCGCTGCCATCTTGAGACTTATGCGCCAGTGACGTAAGCCAAATCGTTTACATCACTGGCGCATTGTCGAATAAGACCAGAATTGGCGGAATCTTCACTAATAATTGTGATAGTGACGTAAGCAATCCGCGACTGGATACATCAAATACGTAGGCGGTTTACATCACTGGTGCATAAGTCTCAAGATGGCAGCGCCCTGAATCCAACATGGAGTGTTTCTGGTACAATTGTACTATAATTAATTGTTTATTAATGATCTTTGTGCACAATTACTATGCTTACTTACTTATCCTCTTCCTCCCTAGTGGGACATAAGGCCATAACACTTCTTCGCCACAAGGTCCAATGCTTCGCCACAAGGTCCTGTCTTTTGCTGAGGGCTCGGCCTCACCCCAGGACAGCCCCATCTCTTTCAGCTCGGCCATTACTGATTGTCGCCATGTCATCTTTGGCCGTCCTCGTTTCCTTTTTCCAGGTGGTGTCCATCTCAGTGCCACTTTGGGGATGCTGTCTTGGGGCATTCGCAGAACATGCCCTAGCCATCTTAGTCGTCTGCGTTTGATTTCGAGGACAGCACTGTTGCAACCCGTCTTCTTATAGAGGTCCACATTAGAAATTTTATTTGGCCAGAATATTCGGCAGATCTATGCTACAACCAGTATATTATACAGACTCACTGACTGGAGTATCACTTTAAATGACACACAGATGTACTGAAGTTAAATGTGTATGCTTTCAGGAAAGTTTAAACGGATAGGCTTGATATTTCGTCACTGTTTTCTCCGTCTGACGTCGGTAATTAATTAGGCATACTTGTAAAAAGTTGGGTAATTTGATTCACGCTTATTGAGATGCGAGTGTTGTTTGTTAAAGGATACTAAAAGAACCAGTACAAAAAAGGAGGAACACAACGTACAAAGACAACTAAATAATAATACCGCTATATAAATAATATTTATTTAGGCCTAATTAATACCGTATTCAAGCATGACCACCTTATCGTAAAAGAACGTGATTACATCAGAACGAATACAAAGGAGAGCAACTATAATGCTTAAAGAAGTGATATAATATGATTACAAAATGGATATATATATATATATATATATATATATATATATATATAATAAGTTTTCAAATAAAATTAAAATCATACGATCGGCTCCGGTTGGACTGATGCGTTTGCAATGAGCAGCGCTGAAGCGTGTTGCAAGCAAAGGTAATAAAGTATTCTTATTTATTATTTATGTTACGCCTATATAAATAAACCGAATACTTCCTCGTCTGTCTGCCATCTATATTTAATTGTCTTGGTGGCAATCTTATTATAGAACACCTAAACAAGTCAAAATTGCAGTATTGATATCAATGTAATCCGCACTGTATATTTAAACTCCCATTTTTTTCAACTGTCACGTGACAGTGTTGCCGGATATTGAGACGCAGCATCCGTCTGGTCGGGTGGTTTAAAAAACGTGTTATATTCGAACTTCACGTGGTGTTGTCGTTGATTCCGACGGGTCAGAAACCACACATCCTTATGGAATTTCTACGAAACTGGATTATATCGGAATTCGTTGTTTGGCCGAAAAAGGGCAATCAATTTCCGCTGGCAATTCATATGATTTCAGATAGATCGAGACGCAAAAATAAATGAGAAAATCAGAATGCGGATGCAGGTTGGGTTATTTTTGGATTCATAACGTGACTGACAAGATAACGCATGCTACATCCCATAATAGCAGACCAGATGGAGTGAGTGAACACAGCGAGCCAATCGTCATCGATATTAAATTAGGCTCCGCTCCCCCGCTCCCCCGCTCCCCCGCTCCCCCGCACTCTCGCTCGCTCGCTCCCTCGCTCCCTCGCTCCCTCGCTCCCCCGCTCCCCCGCTCTCTCGCTCCCCCGCTCTCTCGCTCGCTCGCTCCCTCGCTCCCTCGTTCTCTCGTTCTCTCGCTCTCTCGCTCCCTCGCTCTCTCGCGCCCTCCTCTCCCTCCCTGCCTCCTACCTCTGCCTCTGTCTCAGTCCCTATATATGTCTCTCTGGCTGTATGTCTGTCTGTCTGTCTTTGTCTTTGTCTTTGTCTTTGTCTTTGTCTTTGTCTTTGTCTCCGTCTCCGTCTCCGTCTCCGTCTCCGTCTCGTCTCCGTCTCCGTCTCCGTCTCCGTTCCGTCTCCGTCTCCGTCTCCGTCTCGTCTCCGTCTCCGTCTCCGTCTCCGTCTCCGTCTCCGTCTCCTCTCTCTCCTATCACTATCACTATCTCTCTCTCTCTCTCTCTCTCTCTCTCTCTCTTATATATATATATATATATATATATATTATATATTATATATATATATAAATCCCTCTCTCTCTCTCTCTCTCTCTCTATCTCTCTATCTCTCTATCTCTCTATCTCTCTATCTCTCTATCTCTATCTCTATCTCTATCTCTATCTCTATCTCTATCTCTATCTCTATCTCTATCTCTATCTCTATCTCTATCTCTATCTCTATCTCTATCTCTATCTCTATCTCTATCTCTATCTCTATCTCTATCTCTCTCAATCTCTCTCTCTCCCTCTGTCCCTCTCCCTCACTTTATCTTTCTCTCTCTCTCTATCTCTCTATCTCTCTCTCCCTCTCTCCCCTCCGTCCCTCCCTCCGTCGGTCGGTCCGTCCTTTCCTCCCTCCCTCCCTCCGTCACTACTTCCCCCTACCCTTCTTACTCCCTACCTTACTCCTTCTTTCTATCCTTTCTTTCCTCCTCTAGCTTTCCCAACGGTCTAGATCCGCTATTTCGAATTGACGTCACCAATAGACCGAGCAGCATATACACGGCAATGTAAGGCTATGCGACTGAGGTAAACACGACTTGAGTGCGGCGCATGTGCAGAAGGCCTGAGGCGAGAATCTTCATATGCGAGAGACATCAATCACGTACGCGTCTTTCTCTCACACCTGATTGCGAAATGGGAAACCCTATATAGGTTGGATCTGTTTACAATAAATAGTTGGTTTTAGTACACGTCACACCTCTCATTATTAATTGTGTTGTTTTGAATGTACATAATTTCTTTAGGAAAGTGCCGTTCTGTTTTATTCTTAAACTCTCAACTGGCACAAGTCAAAGACTCGAAGTGTTCCCCCAATCTCCCATATTCAAGATGTCAAGATGTACGTCAGCATAGTCCATTGTGTATGTGAGTGAGTGAGTGAGTGGTGTGTGTGTGTGTGTGTGTGTGTGTGTGTGTGTGTGTGTGTGTGTGTGTGTGTGTGTGTGTGTGTGTGTGTGTGTGTTGTGTACGTGCGTGTGTGTCTTAGCCTGTGTGGACGTGTGAGTGTGTATTCTCACTTGCTCACACGCACACACACCCACATATGTGTGTGTGTGTGTGTGTGTGTGTGTGATGATATATATATATATATATATAAGAGAGAGAGAGAGAGAGAGAGAGAGAGAGAGAGAGAGAGAGGAGGAGGAGGAGAGAGAGAGAGAGAGAGAGAGAGAGAGAGAGAGAGAGAGAGAGAGAGAGAGAGAGAGAGAGAGAGAGAGAGAGAGAGAGAGAGAGAGAGAGAGAGAGAGAGAGAGAGAAGAGAAGAGACAGAGACAGAGACAGAGACAGAGACAGAGACAGAGAGAGAGACAGAGACAGAGACAGAGACAGAGACAGAGACAGAGACAGAGAGAGAGAGAGAGAGAGAGAGCAGACCCATACGCACACGCACGCACACACACACATACACACACATACGCACACACATACACACACAAACGCACACATACGCACACACATACACACACATACACACATACACACGCATACACACATACACACACATACACACATACATACATACACAACATACATACACACATACACACATACACACATACACACATACACACATACATACATACACACATACACACATACACACATACACACATACACACATACACACATACACACATACACACACATACATACATACACATACACACACATACACACGCATACACACGCATACACACACATACACACATACACACATGCATACACACATACCCACACATACACACACATACACACATACACACATACACACATACACACATACACACATACACACATACACACATACACACATACACACATACACACATACACACATACACACATACACACATACACACATACACACATACACACATACACACATACACACATACACACATACACACATACACACATACACACATACACACATACACACATACACACATACACACATACACACATACACACATACACACATACACACATACACACATACACACATACACACATACACACTACACACATACACACACACTCACACTTACACATACATACATACATACACACATACACACACATACACATACACACACATACACACGCATACACACATACACACATACACACGCATACACACACATACACACGCATCCACACATACACACCCACTCACACACACACACACACACACACACACACACACACACACACACACACACACACACACACACACACACACACACACACACACACACACACACACACACACACACACACACACACACACACACACACACACACACACACACTCACACATAAGTTGAACTCCGTTGATATATTCTGTATCCTGCGTGTTCACTTTTCGATTAATAAAGGAAAAGGGTCATTTATCAGATCATTTGGAAAATGGAAGTTCACATGATATCCCAATACACATAATTTACTGATTCAGAGTGCTAAGAAATCTGCTCTGTTTTTAGACAAGTAATCGACAGCAAGATTCTCAGCAGAATATAACTCCACATCGATTATCGTTTACGGCCATACCAGAAGCTTCCGTGTGCAAATAAAGACAATCGTTCAAATTGAGACAATCAACAGGCTAATATAACACGACATTGTCAGGTTTATTGCATCGATCCGAACATGTATTGATTCCCGTTGCTCTATCGATACAGAAGATACGGACATTTGTGTGATTCACGGCGCCGTCGTGAATCACACAAATGTCTTTTGAATTTAGCAAAATATCCTATGACGCAAAAGGGAGTGACATAATATTCCGTTAAGAGCTATTCCAAGGAGAGTGCGGGGCGATGCGATCTTTGACGGTTATGTAATTTGCTGCTGCAGGCAATAGACGATGGACAGACGAAAGGGAGGTTTAGCTAATACAGCAGGAACACACGTGTCACAACAGACTTTTACGTCGTTGATGACATTACTTTGATGTCATATTCAACGGATCGATCTTAATAAATGCTCTCAGATGTTGAGAGGTGGGATGGAATATCAAAGCTACACAGTGTTACTAAACACATATATTATAATCAAACAGTCCGTAAAACACCGGTTGGAAAAAATCGACTGGAATCAACTGATCGTAAATAGACGCATGGTGTAAGAAAGGCGCAACATGAAGCAACGTTAATGCTCTCTTGCATAGAAGAAACTTGTATTTGTATCTCTTAGTAAGTTAATATAAACTGTATAGCGAATATTGCTAATACTGAGTTGTAAATCATTCATGCTTAGACAACTTTGATGTTCAGAAGAGAGTAACAGAAGAGAAAGCTAAAGCTAAGCGAAGCTCGATGGCATAGACAAGTCCAGAGAACAATAACAGATTATCTAGCCAACAGCGTCGATAAAGCATAGATTAATCGCTAAAATACGTATTAGCATGACTATTTTATTCTATTTCCAAACATATCACACTACATTGAATGCATTAGCGTCATGGAAAAGAAAACAGGTTACTGTAAATGAAAACACATAATATAGCAAAACAATTACAAAAGGCGTTTTACATTCAACGCGAATAGTTTTTGCTCTAATTCGAGTTTGACATGTGAACAATAATCATCTTTGCCCAATAACCAAATTGTCCTTTGGTTAGCCGATTGCCCGGTATCCAGTCAAAGATCTTTGTCTTTTCTCTTACACAAATGTTTGCTTTTTCTGTCAACGTCTGTGATGTTTGTTTTATAATATAAAACGACGAGAAGTATGCAAGGCCCACAGAAGTTATTGAAAATTATCACGTGCACCCACGAGAAAAAACATCCGCAATTCCAGTCAACGAATGTCCGGTTAGACACAACCAGATTTGGACATCCCCGAGGAAATTAGAGAACAATATGACGATGAAAGATAAACGATCGTAAATACGAAACGACCATGTGCATTGTTTTTAGACACAATTACTGCCTGCGGTGTAATGCAACAGATTACTGTCCGACACTTTCATGTGCAGACACAGGCAATAAAAAACGGCGTCAGCGAAACGTCATTGGATAACAGCGAGCGTGTGAGGTTTCATTAAACTCTGACCGATATGCTTTGATTGCTAGCTTAGCAGGAGGACGCAGACGTCGAGACGCGCAACTCATTCTACACAATATTCTACTGTTATTTATTAGATATTATTCGCCGAATGGTTTTATCATGCGGACCCACGTGCGTAAGGTACGAATCTAGGCGCGCCACCAGCCTGATACCTTCCTCGATCATTCTGAACGTAGGTCTGGATGTCATAGGTTTGCTATTTGTTAGCACCCACCACAAAAAAGTGCACTAGTTCTATGATATCACCGTTTACGCATAAATATTCATGGAATAGCAAAAACGTCATTTTCAGAGCGAACAGCATCTGGTGAAATATCTTTACCTGGATTATATGGATTCGGTACATGGTTTATTATAAGAAAGAATATCGTAATTGGGATAAATAATCTAGAGATGAAAAACACCCAACTGATGTGAAAGGTCATTGCTTGATGTAGATGATGACATAAACAGCGTTTTGAAGATTATGTAAGGTGTGATTTGGAGGGATTGTTAGAAGAATGGATACGAGAGAGGGGTGGAGAGACAGAGAGAGACAGAGAGAGGGAGAGAGAGAGAGAGAGAGAGAGAGAGAGAGAGAGAGAGAGAGAGAGAGAGAGAGAGAGAGAGAGAGAGAGAGAGAGAGAGAGAGAGAGAGAGAGAGAGAGAGAGAGAGAGACAGAGAGACAGAGAGAGAGAGAGAGAGAGAGACAGAGACACAGAGACACAGAGACACAGAGACACAGAGACACAGAGAGGAGACACAGAGAGACAGAGACAGAGAGACAGAGAGGGGGGAGAAACATAGATACAGACAGATGAAGATACAGAGAGACAGACAGAGAGGGGGAGAGGGAAAGCGAGACAGAGGGTGGGAGGGTGACGGGGAGAGAAAGATGGGGAGGGGGAGAGAAAGAGGGTGAGAGCAAAGAAACAGACAGAGAGAGAGGGGGGAGGCGGACAGAGGGAGAGGGAGAGAGAGACAGAGAGACTAGAGCGACAGAGAGAAGGGGGTGAGAGAGGGAGAAAGACAGAGAAAGGAGGATCGGAGATGGGGGAGAGATATAACACTATTAAATGCATTAAAACTCACTCCCTATAGCAATAGACCTGTTCACGTTGTTGCGTACCGTAGACTGTACCACGTTACTCTTTTCAAGGCAATACCTATTTTCTTAGCTAGTAGGGTCAGCGCTATACGCTATCAGCTTGTAATAAGTCGAAAGGAAGCCATATGGTTTCCCGAGTGTGACTGAGTACGGCTTCCTCGTGTGGGAATAACTACGTTCAACCTCGGCATTCGGATTAATTTATTTTACTATCCTAATTGCTCGTGTCATCAAATGTTACGGTACTGCCGGTGTTATGACTTTGGGGCTCGGTGGTCGCGCGGTAGAGCGCCGGATTGTAGATGAAGTGGACGGTTGTTCGATACAATTGCCGCCGTTATGAAATTTAGACAAATTCGTTCACCTTACGTTGCCTTTGTATTTCGGACTCGGCCGGATTTGCTTCCCGGACGGGCGTGAGAGAAACGCCGAGTCTGTCATGTACACAGTGTGCATTGTATCTTTGAATCTTCTTGGTACTATATGATTATACACGTACAACCTATTACAATCACGAACTTCTTGTACAAGCGTCATTAAATGGTAATTATATTACCCTTGCTTTTGGTGCACGCATCGGCGTATGCGTGTGTACGGGTTTGTTCATCAAGAGCACAATCATCCGTGTTGGCTATAATCAATCACGTGATCTGTGTCTCCTTTACGACGTGTTTGTATGTAGATTTGGGCAACAGAGTTACTGCTTAGTCGGCTTTCCCTACTTCGTGTTCAATGCAGTTCTCTCTGATATGTGGCCTACCCCTTGCGTTGAATTGCCTCAGTATGTCGGCCTACGTTGGCTGTTCTCAAAGGAACGTTCAAGCCGGAGAGTGCTTCAGGTCCAGTCGGTTCTTGAACAGGCGGGGTATGGTGGTGCTGTTGAATACTACTCGCGATGACGTTAACCTTGTTGAAGCTCACGTTTTGACCGATAGTTAACGAGATCATACCCAACTGGTCCCCACCTCGTTGCACGTAAGCGTATTCGAAATTACAATTACTATAGTACGTAATCAATTTAACAATAATAACTTATCTGCGTAACAGTTCCCACCTCCTAAATAAGTTCGTGTTTGTCGGAAACCTGTAAAATTACAACAGATGTTTCTGCTGTGGTAGGTATGCACGTATGTGAAAGAATACATAGCTTGTTCCACTCGTTGGGGACCGGATCATGAATTAAAATGGCAAAATAACATAAAACGATACTTGCGTGCCCAGTTGCACAGTTTCCAAGCTGGCCAATAACCACATAGAAGCTTTCCCAAAATATCAATTTGCTTGCCAAGAGCCAGAAATCACATCAAACAAAAATGCATCCACTCCCCTAAAAATTGGAAGGGCTAATCCTATCGCCAGTCTCCTCCAGTGGCGTAGCCAGGATTTTGCCAGCCGGCATCCAGGCAAACTATATGTGTGTGTGTGTGTGTGTGTGTGTGTGTGTGTGTGTGTGTGTGTGTGTGTGTGTGTGTGTGTGTGTGTGTGTGTGTGTGTGTGTGTGTGTGTGTGTGTGTGTGTGTGTGTGTGTGTGTGTGTGTGTGTGTGTGTGTGTGTGTGTGTGTGTGTGTGTGTGTGTGTGTGTGTGTGTGTGTGTGTGTGTGTGTGTGTGTGTGTGTGTGTGTGTGTGTGTGTGTGTGTGTGTGTGTGTGTGTGTGTGTGTGTGTGTGTGTGTGTGTGTGTGTGTGTGTGTGTGTGTGTGTGTGTGTGTGTGTGTGTGATATATATATATATATGTATATATATATATATATATATATATATATATATATATATATATATATATATATATATATATATATATATACCAATGTAGTTGTCAGTTTTACAAAAATATCCATAGAAGCTGGCTCTCAACATTGGGGACTGTGTATCGGAGAGTCACGTTAATGTCGGTTCCGTCTCAATTTTGGACGTAAATGGATAGCAAGCACCCGGACAGTGACATCATCCTCAGTGCCAACACAGAAAGGTCGTCCTGGCTGATTAGTCATTCAACGCAACCCTGCCGAATGCTGTATACAATTAGACACCGTCAAAGGAAGAAACAAAGGGGAAAATGACACAATACTATGATATAGAAACACGAACCCATAGCCCATATAAGATAGTCACGTAAAGCTCGCCACCATATTCCTCACGCTACATCTCCCAAACCTGCAGACAAGGAACTTCTTCATTTACTCTGATGAAACAGTAATTACACTTGTGTATGTTAACGTGGATAATGAGACGCTGACGTTCAACCAATAATTTCACAACATGTAACGTTGCTGTTTATTAAAATTTATAAATTATCGATAGAAATGTTCAACTACACAGTAGAAAATTGACTAAATAAATTGCTTTTGTTACAACGTGCAATTTGACCTTAGTCATGCAATTAACTATTACTTTGCATCACCATGTTGATAATTATATTAACAGCCACCACTCGCATTGAGAATGATGACATTTTCGTTGCCCTGTCACCTATTAGGCTCCAGATAGCTGGGTGCTTATCGCCTACGACAGAAGTGGAGGATTCCTTCACATTGGGTAATTGAATCCTATTTGAATGACAAAATATTTCGGCACTTGAAAATAATTCAGACCTATCTCGATGCTGTCGCTATAATTGTATATTTGCCGACACTTGATAGGTCATACTAACCATAACCCACATGATAATAATTCATAATTCCCAGAAATATTTATGTTTTATAAATATTTCGTTTTAGACACACTTTGACACCCAAAACAGTGCTCCGGTTTATGTCAGTCGCAAGTGCAGCGGCCATGTTTGACTGCGCCGTGAACTTAGAATGAGCAACACACAGTTTGCTTTTGCCGATGGCACCGTCTTTTCGGCCTCAAAGTGCGCAAAGTTTATGGAATATAAATATGCATGGAATTATGTTAAATGATTGAGTTTACGAAATAAAATATCAAATGTTGGCAAAGATACAGGTATAACAATAAAATTGAGGTTGGGCCGGGTTCGACACTTGAGTGCCCAAATTTCTTTGCCAACAGGTAGGACTTCGAGGGGAAGTCTGACACAGGCATCTCTATATCCTCTGTATGTTGTCACTATATTCATCAGGCAGCCAGTTATTGTTCTGTTCCCTACCCTCCAAATGTTGTGGGATTGGGCCATTGGGGGCATGGCCCCCTGGTGCCCCCTCTGCCTACACCACTGGTCTCCTCCAAACAATGTGTTTTGACTTTATAATTTATCCAGCTCTGTAAGCAATAACTGTCTAGATATGGCTCTGAGCTTGGTTACCATTGTTGTTTGTTTTAGAAAACCGCTATCACCGATCCTACACGATTTAACTAAAGTAGACATCTTCAGAAAGTGTCGCCATAACACGTAGACACTAGTTACTCCACTGTGCAGACCGAACCAACTTCCAGGAAGCAAGCAAATATTTATGTAACGGCGATTCTAAGCCCTGCGCGAGAAACACTTATTTTCAGAAGGA
>JAODUO010000045.1:105000-107500 GCA_025642075.2 Ridgeia piscesae
AGGTACGATTTGTTTGGGTTATTCTGATTGAAGGGAGGCAATCATCTTCGTCGCAACTCCAATTGCTACACAGCTTTGAACCGAGGTTCATGTGTATGCGATAACTATACTATGCTAACTAGTGGCGCCATATCACGCCGCCTTTATAACTAAGACTAGTCTGTCCCCGGTGTACCGCCGTGCGTCGCCACTGCTCATAGCCACTGCATAAGATGCCATCCGTAGCAGCCGGGCGAATCTACATTGCTTGCTCGTTTACTAGCAATCTTGTAAATACCCATTTGGTCCAACTTTCCCGAAATTCACACATGCCGCTCTCAATAAATATTACCCGGCGTAATGTTACGGATTATGACATTCGTGGACCCTAGGATTCGGAATTTTCGTGGGACCTGTAGGTAGACATAGGTGTCGATTCAGAGGGTATCTAATTGGAGGGTCCAAAGCCTGCAATTGACTCTCCCAAGACATGCCATAAACACCTTCATTCATGATATCTTCAGTGAGGTGATGTTGAAGAATACTTAGTTCCCTTTACATTTTATAATGATACCTATGCGTTGACAGTTATATATTCACGCATGTCCCAGCTAACAAAATCAGGTTATCAGAACATTAGCATAACGTTATTTCTACGTTACGATAACGTTAGCCGGTAACGTTCTCCTAACGTTTTTTTGGAAAGTTTTATTTACGTTCCCTTATCGTTATATATATAGGAATGTTACTATATAACATAATGATAACCTTCTGCTAATGTCACGGGAACGTTACGTGTTTGCTGGGGTGTTACTTACATCAGGACTATTCCCTACTTCAGCACGACGTTGAGCCAGTGAAGTACCAATGAAGCGTATGCAGTAGCGGTCGTTGACGAAATTATGGTTTAGTTGCTAGATTTCGGGTATAATCAGTGTATTTGTAATCATGTTCACATATTTTGGCTTCCGTAGGTTCTGGGCAGGTGCCGAAAGTACCTGTTGGGTAATGCACCACTGATGAAAGGTGTCGCCCGTGTTTAAAACGGTTTGCAAGTGATTAAAAATGCTTAAAACTATTTGAAACTGTTTAAAAGTGTTTGCAAGTATTTACAAGTTTTATGTGAACATGATTACAAATACACTGATTATACCCGAAATCTAGCAACTAAACCATAATTTCGTCAACGCCCGCTACTGCATACGCTTCATTGGTACTTCACTGGCTCAACGTCGTGCTGAAGTAGGGAATAGTCCTGATGTAAGTAACACCCCAGCAAACACGTAACGTTCCCGTGACATTAGCAGAAGGTTATCATTATGTTATATAGTAACATTCCTATATATATATAACGATAAGGGAACGTAAATAAAACTTTCCAAAAAAACGTTAGGAGAACGTTACCGGCTAACGTTATCGTAACGTAGAAATAACGTTATGCTAATGTTCTGATAACCTGATTTTGTTAGCTGGGACATGCGTGAATATATAACTGTCAACGCATAGGTACCATTATAAAATGTAAACTGTCAAAAACTGTTCACAAGTGTTTAACACTATTTACAACCGTCTAAAACTGTTTACACGTGTATAAAATTGTTTAAAAGTGTTTAAGCATGTTTAAAAATGTTTACAAATGTTTAAAACTGTTAAAACTATATACAACTGTCTGAAACTGTCTCAAATTGTCGGCGTCCTCAGGTTCTCGTACCGGAGCATCAGCTTCCAGCTCATCTACCGGACGTACAGTGGCGCGCTCGTCAACACCTTCATCCAGACGAGCACGTGGCTGACGGTCGTCATGGCGATGGGACGTTACTTAGCCATTTGCCACCCGTTCAAGGCGCGTCACGTGATCGGCATGGTCGGCGTGAAGGCGTCAATCGCGCTCGTCTCGACGATGTGCGTCGTCTTCAACATCCCGCGCCTCTTCGAGTTTCAGATCGAGGCGGTCACGTGCCGCGACGGCTACGACATGTACTTCCGGAACCACTACGTGATGATGTGGCAGCGGCCGCACACGATCTACAACTGGCTGTACTTCACGTTCGGCATCGGGCTACCGCTCGCCGTGCTCACCTTCTGCAACATGCGCCTCGTGAAGGCCCTACGCGAGTCGTCCCGTCTGCGGCGCCGCTACCGCGTGCCGGCCGCTCACATCGACGCCAACCACCGCATCACGTCGATCCTCGTCACCATCGTCGTCATGTACATCCTGCTCGTGTCGCCCGCCGAGATCCTGCGCTTCATCCAGGACCGCATGCGCACGCACGGCCAGGAGCAGCACGCGGCGCTCGTGATGGCCGTTGAGGTGACGAACGTGCTGCAGACGATCAACTTCTCCGTCAACTTCGTCCTCTACTACATCCTCAACGTGAACTTCCGGCAGGGCCTGCGCGACCTGCTCTGCCTGTGCTTCGGCCCGCTCACCTGCTGCGGCGGCGTGAGCGGCGCGCTGCGGCGACGGCGCAGCGCCAAGACGCGGAATGCGACGCTGCACACGTCACTGCAACAGTCGTGG
>JAODUO010000045.1:112500-225000 GCA_025642075.2 Ridgeia piscesae
TATTTCTATCACCGGTGTGTTATTTCTATCACCAGTCTATTATTTCTATCACCGGTGTGTTATTACTATCACCGATGTGTTATTTCTATCACCGGTGTGTTATTTCTATCACCAGTCTATTATTACTATCACCGGTGTGTTATTACTATCGCCGGTGTGTTATTTCTATCACCGGTGTGTTATTGCTATCACCGGTGTGTTATTACTATCACCGGTGTGTTATTTCTATCACCAGTCTATTATTACTATCGCCGGTGTGTTATTTCTATCACCGGTGTGTTATTACTATCACCGGTGTGTTATTACTATCACCGGTGTGTTATTTCTATCACCAGTCTATTATTACTATCGCCGGTGTGTTATTTCTATCACCGGTGTGTTATTACTATCACCGGTGTGTTATTTCTATCACCGGTGTGTTATTTCTATCACCAGTCTATTATTACTATCGCCGGTGTGTTATTTCTATCACCGGTGTGTTATTACTATCACCGGTGTGTTATTTCTATCACCGGTGTGTTATTTCTATCACCAGTGTATTATTACTATCACCAGTGTATTATTACTATAACCGGTGTGTTATTACTATCACCGGTGTGTTATTACTATCACCGGTGTGTTATTACTATCACCGGTGTGTTATTACTATCACCGGTGTGTTATTACTATCACCGGTGTGTTATTACTATCACCGGTGTGTTATTACTATCACCGGTGTGTTATTACTATCACCGGTGTGTTATTACTATCACCGGTGTGTTATTACTATCACCGGTGTGTTATTACTATCACCGGTGTGTTATTACTATCACCGGTGTGTTATTACTATCACCAGTGTATTATTACTATCACCGGTGTGTTATTACTATCACCGGTGTGTTATTACTATCACCAGTGTATTATTACTATCACCGGTATCGGAATGAAATGAATAGCATGGGCTGAGTCGCAGCTTGTCGTTGTCCCGGCCATTGAAGAGGGGATGTGCTGTTCAAATGTGTTCGTCGCCGCGTTGGCGTAACTTCGGCTGTCAGCGCTGTCAGTTCGGCTCATTCGTCACCTCGAAGGAGAAGGTGAGGTCGGCGTGCAGAATGTGCTGTTGGATATTTTGACAGACATGTTCGTGTTTGTAGTACATTTCTTGACGCTTTCCGACAAACCTCTTAACAAAAAGAGCCAATGGTATACCACTGATTACCATTGAATACCATACAGTACCATTGGACCATTCAGTGATATTTCAGCAGGACTCAGTGGTACTCTCAACGGTAATTTAAAATACCATTCAATACCACTGAACGGTACAAAGAATCCAAAATATCATTCAAAAAAACGTCCAGACACCATTTAAATAACCCTTCGCCATAATACCCCCTACGACCATTCAAGTACCATTCAAATACTATTCAAATACCAAAGGTATTTGAATGGTATTTGTATGCTTTTTTGTAAGGGACGTAGAGTGCAGTGCCTCCACTGATTTGTATCATTTTGAGACGCGCAAAAACATCTTAATTTCTAAAAAGAAACTCAAAGGGCACACTGAAATGCATCCCTTCCATGTGTATCTGGGTATCCCTATCTGCAGCACCAGCCCCGCCCCATATTTTCATTCGTTAACAACTGATCTGTGTCTTACGCACCCACCCAATACAGTGTCGCCATCTATGGGATAATTGATCAGACAAATCAGGCAGACATCAACATAAGCAGCGTATATTCTTAAAAGTGTGGAACGTTTGAATTGTGAACAGTATCACTCGGGGTGTAGAAACAAGTCAAATACAAATTGATAGGTTGTGAATCGAGGACAGAAATAAACACAATTCAGAAACTACCAGATGGGTAGTGAATTATGGACAGTAACGAAGCAATTAGGAAACAACTAAATAGACGACCTGATGTGATTCGTGGACAGTTTCAAAGTGTCATGTCAGAAGCCATTAAATGGTCGTTGTATAACTATGCTGCGAACCACATTGAGCACATCCTGTTTGCAACAAATTACTAACACAATAGAAGCAATACCGCCAGATAAATGATTAATTTACAGACAAGAGATGGAAAACAGTCAAGTAAATGGTTTGGTACTGTTCTAGGTGCAATAAAGTTGCACTGTTGACAATCCTACTGCACCATGGATAAACAAGCTTAGAGAGAGGGGATTGGGAGGCAGGGGCAGGGGCAGGGGCAGGGGCAGGGGCAGGGGCAGGGGCAGGGGCAGGGGCAGGGGCAGGGGCAGGGGCAGGGGCAGGGGCAGGGGCAGGCAGGGGGCAGGGGCAGGGGCAGGGGCAGGGGCAGGGGCAGGGGCAGGGGCAGGGGCAGGGGCAGGGAGGCAGGGGCAGGGGCAGGGGCAGGGGCAGGGGCAGGGGCAGGGGCAGGGGCAGGGGCAGGGGCAGGGCAGGGGCAGGGGCAGGGGCAGGGGCAGGGGCAGGGGCAGGGGCAGGGGCAGGGGCAGGGGCAGGGGCAGGGGCAGGGGCAGGGGCAGGGGCAGGGGCAGGGGCAGGGGCAGGGGCAGGGGCAGGGGCAGGGGCAGGGGCAGGGGCAGGGGCAGGGGCAGGGGCAGGGGCAGGGAGATCGTAATGACGTCAGTCACGACAAATTACACATCCCCCATAAGGGTTCCCGTTGCATAGACATGTAGACATAGACGTTGCATATTGAAGGGAACAAGAAAGGACACAGGCAATGTGAGATAAACGAAATGCCCTAAATATCTACACTGGGGCAGGTGGGACCGAACTACCGTCCCCATCCATCGATTGTTCGGCCCTAGGACCCCTCCCTACACTGACGTCCGGCATATAGGAACTGCAGCACCTGGCACGTGAAACTAAGATGACGTGAGAAATGTGCTTGCTGCGCACGGCAATATTCGTGCACGAGGGAAAGGGCAACAGTTGTGGAACCACTAACCTATTCATACTAGTCATCAAACACCATCTTTGGTTGTCTCAACAGGTTCAATTTTCGAAGACTCAGCCTCCGTACCTCCGTACTGCCACCACACAGCGATGTCCTCGAGCGTGCTTGCATACCAGGGTTTGTTGATTTGCTGGAGTACGTCTTGCCGTTGGTTCAGTTACCGTGTTGGTCGTCCAGTTCTGAAGACAGGGACACTACGTGAAAGCGATACGCAACATCGTTGCAGATTATTGTCGAGCCCCTAGATTTTGCCTACACGTGTGGCACAATAATTATGGATACTGAACGGAACGTCCCTCCATCGTCCCTCCGTCCCTCCGTCGTCCCTCCGTCCCTCCGTCCCTCCGTCCCTCCGTCCCTCCGTCCCTCCGTCCCTCCGTCCCTCCGTCCCTCCGTCCCTCCGTCTCTCCGTCCCTCCGTCCCTCCGTCGTCCCTCCGTCGTCCCTCCGTCCCTCCCTCCGTCCCTCCGCCCTCCGTCCATCCGTCCCTCCGTCCCTCCGTCCCTCCGTCCCTCCGTCCCTCGTCCCTCCGTCCTCCGTCCCTCCGTCCCTCCGTCCCTCCGTCCCTCCTCCCTCCCTCCCTCCCTCCCTCCCTCCCTCCGTCCGTCCGTCCGTCCGTCCGTCCGTCCGTCCGTCCGTCCGTCCGTCCGTCCGTCCGTCCGTCCGTCCGTCCGTCCGTCCGTCCGTCCGTCCGTCCGTCCGTCCGTCCGTCCGTCCGTCCGTCCGTCCGTCCGTCCGTCCGTCCGTCCGTCCGTCCGTCCGTCCGTCCGTCCGTCCGTCCGTCCGTCCGTCCGTCCGTCCGTCCGTCCGTCCGTCCGTCGTCTGTCGTCCGTCTGTCCGTCTCGTCCGTCGTCCGTCGTCTCGTCCGTCCGTCTCGTCCGTCGTCGTCCTGTCCGTCCGCCTCTCCGTCTCGTCCGTCTGTCCGTCTGTCTCGTCCGTCTGTCGTCGTCGTCCGTCGTCCGTCCTGTCCGTCGTCGTCTGTCTGTCTCCGTCTGTCGTCTGTCCGTCGTCCGTCTGTCTGTCGTCCGTCGTCCGTCCGTCTCGCCGTCCGTCTGTCTGCTCGCCGTCCGTCCGTCCGTCCTCTCGTCCGTCGTCTGTCTCGTCTGTCTGTCTGTCGTCTGTCTGTCCTCGTCTGTCCTCGTCTCCGTCTCCGTCCTCCGCTCTCTCTCCGTCTCTCCGTCCGTCTCGCCTCCTCCTGTCCGTCGTCCTGTCCGTCTCGTCCTCCGTCCTCCGTCCTCCGTCCTGTCCGTCCGTCCTCCGTCCTGTCCGTCCGTCCGTCGTCCGTCTGTCGTCTGTCGTCGTCGTCTGTCGTCTCGTCGTCTGTCGTCTCGTCCGTCTGTCTGTCGTCTGTCGTTCTTCGTCGTCTCGTCCGTCTGTCTGTCGTCGTCGTCCGTCTGTCGTCGTCTGTCTGTCGTCGTTCCGTCTGTCTGTCTGTCTGTCGTCTCGTCTGTTCCGTCCGTCGCGTCCGTCCGTCCGTCGTCTGTCGTCCGTCCGTCTGTCCGTCCGTCTGTCTGTCTGTCGTCTGCCGTCCGCCCGCCGCCCGCCGCGCCGCCGCCGCCTCGCCGTCCGCCGTCCGTCCGTCGCGTCCGTCCGCCTGCCGCCGCGCCGCTCCGCTCCGTCCGTCCGTCCGTCCGTCCGTCCGTCCGTCCGTCCGTCCTCCGTCCCTCTCCGTCCCTCCGTCGTCCCTCCGTCGTCCTCCCGTCGTCCCTCCCGTCCCTCCGTCCCCTCCGTCCCTCCGTCCCTCCTCGTCCCTCCGTCCTCTCCGTCCGTCCGTCCGTCCTCGTCCGTCCGTCCGTCCGTCCGTCCGTCCGTCGTCCGTCCGTCCGTCGCCGTCCGTCCGTCCGTCCGTCCGTCCGTCCGTCCGTCCGTCCGTCCGTCGTCCGTCCGTCCGTCCGTCCGTCCGTCCGTCCGTCCGTCCGTCCGTCCGTCCGTCGTCCGTCCGTCTCGTCCGTCCGTCCGTCCGTCCGTCCGTCCGTCCGTCCGTCCGTCCGTCCGTCCGTCCGCCGCTCCGCCGTCCGTCCGTCGTCCGTCGTCGTCCGTCCGTCCGTCCGTCCGTCCGTCCGCCTCCTGTCCGTCCGTCCGCCTCCGTCGTCCGTCCGTCTCGTCCGTCCGTCCCTCCGTCCCTCCGTCCTCGTCGTCTCCGTCCGTCTGTCCGTCCGTCTGTCTGTCTGTCCGTCGTCCGTCTCGTCCGTCCGTCCGTCCGTCCGTCTGTCTGTCCGTCTGTCGTCTGTCGTCTGTCCGTCGTCGTCCTCCGTCCGTCCGTCGTCTCCGTCCGTCTCCGTCCGTCCGTCGTCTCGTCCGTCCGTCGTCGTCTGTCTGTCGTCTGTCTGTCCTGTCGCCTGCCTGCCTCGCCTCCTCGCTCTGCCGTCCGTCCGTCCGTCCGTCCGTCGTCCGTCCGTCTCTGTCCGTCGTCGTCGTCCGTCGCTCCGTCCGTCCTCCGCCCGTCCGTCCCGTCCGTCCGTCCGTCCGTCCGTCCGTCCGTCCGTCCGTCCGTCGTCCGTCCGTCCTCTCCGTCCCTCCGTCGTCCCTCCGTCGTCCTCCTCCGTCGTCCGTCGTCCGTCGTCCGTCGTCCGTCCTCCGTCCGTCGCGTCCTCCGTCCCGTCTTCATCCGTTCCGTCCTCCTCGTCCTTCCGTCCTCCTCCGTCCTCCGTCCGTCCTCCGTCCGTCCGTCGTCTGTCCGTCTGTCCGTCCGTCCGTCGTCCGTCTGTCGTCCGTCCGTCCGTCCGTCCGTCGTCCGTCCGTCGTCCGTCCTGTCGTCTGTCCGTCTGTCCGTCGTCGTCCGTCTCGTCGTCGTCCGTCGTCGTCGTCGTCCGTCCGTCGTCCGTCCGTCCGTCTCCGTCCGTCCGTCCGTCCGTCCGTCCGTCCGTCCGTCCGTCGTCCGTCGCCGTCCGTCCTCCGTCCGTCCGTCCGTCCGTCCGTCCGTCCGCCGCCGCTCCGCCGTCCGTCCGTCCGTCCGCCGCCCGTCCCGTCCCCCGCCCCCCGCCTCCGTCCCCCGTCCCTCCGTCCCTGCCCCCTCGTCCGTCCGTCCGTCCCTCCGTCCCTCCCTCCCGTCCCTCCCTCCTCCTCCTCCTCCTCCTCCTCCCTCTCCCTCCCTCCCTCCTCCCTCCCTCCTCCTCCCTCCCTCCTCCCTCCCTCCCTCCCTCCCTCCCCTCTCTCTGTTGATAATATTCCTATTTTATAAACAACTGCAAATTTAAAACAATGTTGTGTTAATATAAGTTTAATTTTTTATAGTTTTTATAATACAGCATTATCTGATAAAAAAAGGTATCCTTATTTAATGTGTTGTTTCAAATTCGGCTTGAGAACCAATCAGCGATTCTACCCTAAACTGGGGTAAGGCTGCCCTGTCGGTTATATCAGCAGCCCATTAATTTCCAAGGCTGAATTGAGGGGTTGAAAAGTGCTGCCACCTCGCGGAGTCTGGTTAATCGAGGCTAAAGAAAAAATGGAGAATCCTGTTGGAAGCGGGAAACAAAGGGACAATTACATTTATTTGTTGCTCCGGTTTTAAGAATAAGCAATAAAATACGGAATATGACAAAAATAATATACCACTTTCAAAAATGTGGTTACCCGCCTGGTCACTGAAAAGGTAACTAAAATACGCCAGGTTTAGCTATGAGGAGGTCTAGACTATCACATGATCGCCCTGTGATGTTTTTATTGGTCAACTTACCGCCGACCGTCGGGTTATGAAAAAACCTGCCCACACTAGCTCAGGTGGGCGCACACATCAACCGACTCGTCACCGGGTATTGCCAAGTTGTTACCGGATACCTCGATCCTTATCTAACGCCGACTGCGCAGTCAACATTTGAATCGGCGTTAATCGGCACAATAACGGCGTCCGTCGGCGTATTAAATTGCGCACTCACCATCCGACTGCAGTCGGCCGACTGGTTTTACACCGACTAGTATTTTGTTATGTGCGCCCAAATCGGCTGGTGTGTGCGTAGCGTAGCATTAACTGTTTAATCAAATACAATTATTTTTTAATAAGATTGATCGCTGTTACTCAATGAAAACTATCGTGAAGATTACCTCAAACAGGGTCGCTTTTTATGGTGTAATGATGGGATAAAACGGATTTTTCAGCGATGCCGCTAAATGGTTAGCTACACAAGAAAAAAAGTATGTTATACCAGACGTAGGCCTATATAAAATCGTGAGATGTATTGTTTACTATATACAATTGGTCATCCGTTATGATGGAATGATGTTCTACTATGATTTACATTATTTTATTAGAAGAACCTGGTTTTTTAATTAATACCGTTCGGATCGTTTTGTTTCCTGTAGCAGTTCCCGCTGACGACAATTCTGCAAGTAATGATAACTTCCTCGAGAACATTTGTTAGCTCCCATAATTATAATGTTCTTCGCTGAAACCAGGTGCCGAATGTGGAGTGGATGCTGTAGCAGTTTTGACTTCGGTTCCATGTAATAAGTGCATTGTTTCTGTCTATTCCATTCAGCTTGTTAGTCTGACCCCACATTCCCCTACATTTACCGTAATAGTAGCTGAACAGTTCACTGAGCAGCGCTGTTATGAACCGGGCGCGGAATTACCCCTTTCATACCCTCTTTTATAATCGTTGTACACGCGCGTGTGACACTGCCCCGTGATTGATTGAAACTCAGACTCAGTCAACGAATGGAATGGGGGCGTGTCCCGGCGGCTAGACTGACAGCGGGCCGCCTTGGCGTCTGCGCGTGCACGGATCAGATTACGCGCTCGGCCGAGGAGGGGAGTTTCGCACGCGGTTGTTCTACAGAGCGAGGAGAGGGGGACAGGGATTAAGAGTTCGAAGGGAGGAAGCTACGTTCTTGGAACGGGACCGTGTAACAAGTGAATCGACAGACCGGAAACATCAATGGCAGTGTAGTGATGGGCGAACGAGGAGATCAGATGGGCCTCTTCTTGTTGGTTGTCGTCTGCTACGTGCTCGCTGGAAGCGCGGGAGGTAGGTTGACTCGATTCTGCGGTCTGCTTCCTCGATCTTTGACTTTGGTCTCGTAACGGTTGATGTCGTTCATCCGCGTACCCTACGAAATATCATAACAGGTTCATTTTTTGTGCGACTTGGCCGGTGGCTGTATGACTAGTCAATTGACCGTCATTGTACCAATTCAGTTGTAGTAGTAGAAGCGAATACTTCCGCAATGCAATGGACAACTAAACGGAGTATCGCGTGCTTCGGTACGAATATTGACAGCAATAGAGACACAGAGAGTCTTATAGTTATCGTTATGGATAAAAAGAGCCATCAATTTAACTTATTTGGGCGCTTTCCTGTGCATTATGGCATGTCACACAGCACAAACACACGTTCGGTGTTGTGCACGCTATGTTAATTATAGAACTTTCCAATCAATAATAATTAGCAAACTCGTGTAACGAAAGTCGTAGATACTAACTCAGTAACTGGGTTCCTGTTTGACCTGGATGTATGTAGCTTTATGTTTACCAACTGAAGTCCAACAACCTTTTTGTTAACTGAGTTGCACCTAACAGTAACCCCATTTCTGGTAAGTACAGACATTCACTGTAAATACAACTACTATATTATCTGGGGTGTAGCCATATTTCTCGTTGCCTGGAACCTTTCAAAAATCTGCACTGTATCAGTGTAGGGCAGTGCAGTAAATGCCACAAAACAATACAGTAATTTCTATTTGGAGATCCCCAGGATATCAAACTATTCACAATCACAATGAGTTTGACTGTAATATATATAATATATATATATATATATATATATATATATATATATATATATATATATATATATATATATATATATATATATTGTATAGGCTAGTTATAATATGAAAAAGGTTGGTAACTAAAGCTTCGTAACATTGCCACAATTTTTCATTGGTATAGTTTGACATTTTAAGTTCAGAATAATTTTACACCAAGTGACCAACGGTTGTGCAATAGAATTGGGACAGCCTGAACTCTGTCCACTTAGGAGAGTGCAGCAATGCCTCATGTAACTGACTGACTCAGCTCCCTCCCTATCTGGAGTCAGCCCTTATCAGAGTGGGACAGCCAAAAGGGAGTGGGACCATTGCTTGAGTGCATTTCCCTGTTGCCTGTGAGTACTTCCAGTTGGTGTAGAGTGCCCCAGAAAACAAACAGTAGTAAACGGGAAACTAAACATCACAATTTCATACAAGGATGAATACCTGCAATGTACTGGTGCGGTACAGAACATATTGGGACTAGATGTTCCTATATACATGGATATATGTACCTAAGAAGTGTTTTCAAACTGCACTAATTAATCAGGCTTTTTTAATAAATAAATTATATTTGTAACTGACTTATCCCACATGAACACCTGGTGCTATTGGAAGCTGGAGTATGGGCTGTGAATTCGTTTCGTACATGTACATACCTTCATGAAACTTGCGGCGTATATATAGTTTAGTTGTAATCAGTGCTTTATGCATGACCAAATTATTGCCAGTCACATTATTGCCAGTCACATGTTTTGGTGGACACGTGGATGTGAACTGTTACGCCAGTTTACAAACTTTAAAATGAGTCTGATGACCTGAAATAGACCACAAACACACATGTGACACCATTTACACTCATTTCTAAGGCATAACTGACAATATCTATGGTTTTGGAACACCTTTTTTGTTCCTTCATTTTTTTACCCGTCCATCACCTGTCCACCATAACTTTATACAGAGACGAATATGGGTGGACGGTTAAAACATGGAGCAAAAAAATTGTTTTCCAAAACCATAGATATTGTCAGTTATGCCTTAGAAGTGAGTGTAAATGGTGTCACATTTGTGTTTGTAGTCCATTTCAGGTCATCAGACACACTTTAAAGTTTGTAAACTGGCTTAGCAGTTCACATCCATGGCAATAATTTGGTCCTGCATAAAGCCCTGCCGTCCATCCATATTTCTATCCGTCCATAACGGTTTTTACCCGTCCAAATGATGGGTGGATGAGTCTCTGCATAAAGCTATAGTTGTAATGTCAGCCTAGCAGCACCTAGAAAGCGAGACAGGAAAAATAAACAGTGATCAGAGAGAAAGCTTTCAGAAAAAAGGCTGCCGACTTCCATGCCTCTATAACAGACATGCTTACACCTGCAGCATATGTGACTTGAACTTCTCAAAGACCACACGTTAGTCATGGCAGATGTTGCTGTGTAGAATACTGATTGTCATCCAAGACTCTGCCTAAGTATCTTCCAAAGTACCTTGTAGATGGATGCAAATGATAGACTTATGACTTCTTGTGAAGCACTTTATTCCAGTTTGTAGGGTGAACAATATATCATTCTTAATATGTTGTTATTTTTGTTGATTAATGAGCTTCATATTAACAACATACATGAAGTGAACGAAAAAATTAGTTCTTGCAGGTAAATTACTATGAATCTGGTACTTTGTTGGTTACCTACTTCACCTTGTCGTCATGAATCTACAGCTTGACACTTGATGTGACATGATCAGTCCATATCAGTTACTTGTGAGGACAATCATTGCTTGTTTACAGGAGTCTCACTCCGTCATATTTAATTATAACGAATACACTGATCAGTTAACATTTGAAGAACCTGGTCATTTCGTTTGTAAATGTGTGTTTAGTTGATTGGATTTACAGGATGCAGACCTAGACTTATAAATTGCTATCTTTAGTAATGCAAACTGCATTTAAATCAACAAACTTTTCAATGAATAATGCAGTGTAAGAAACAAAACAGCACTGGAATCAAGACAACTTTGTTCTATATCAAATGTAATATGGAGTGTAATCAAAACGCATTTGAATCAACACAGTTTTTTCAGCTGCCTAGTCTGTGATTATACCCAGTGTCCGTGTGTTAGTTTTACAGCTTTCAGGCTGTTGAAAGTGACAGTGTCTCCGGGAAAGACGTCCCTGAGCTGAATTGTACTAGGCCGGCATGTCACCATTCCTCCACCTCCTGTTGCTTGACGCATGTTTTTTCCAAGTACCTCCACACCCGTCAATATTTATCCTGTTGCCAAACCTTATTAGGTGTGGTGCTCCCAAAGGGCATCCACCCTGCAGACAATGATACAACATTGTCACCAGAAGGAAATGGTCTGTCATGTCTGTGTTACCTGTAAGTTCGCCATGCAGCACATTAAGTTGTGCCTTGATCCAGAGCAAGCCTCCGGGCATTAGTGACAGAGTAGCAGAAATACCCAACAGGACAATTGTTACAGCTCACAATCTGTGAAGCGACACAGTCTGTTAACCTTCGTGTGTGATCTAATTACAGCATCAGAAATAGCAGCAGCATCCTTGCACCCCTTTCAATCTCGCTGGCAGTGTCAATTTTCAAAGCAGCTAACAACTTTCACCCTCTTCTGTCGAACTGTCTAATGTCATGATGAACGAACTAGACGTCTTTACAGTTGTCCTCCAGTCTGCCCTTGTCTCTGAATTCTCCGCACGCAATAAGGACATAAGGGACATCAGGCTAAACACTGCCTAGTGGATGTCTGCACAGGAACATTGCTCATTAAAATCTGGTCAGGAGGGCCCTGGGATAATTGCCTTTGTTGGGCTGGATAAAGAATGTTTTCATTGCCCTCCGAGGGACAAAGGGGTAATGTTGTAAACACCCTTCAGAGATCTCCCTCCAGCAACACCTACAGCGTTCTCACTGAAGACTGGAGTGGTACTCAAACCGGCTGTCACATTTATATCTCGTTATCCCCATCCGGAACATTCTGGATGTGAAAATAATCCACATTATTTCCCCGCCAACTTATGAAAACCCCCAGTTGCTTGCACTGGTCAGTTCTGTCTTTGTGTGCAATTTGCTCGACAGGTGGTTGGTGCGTATTTCTCTTGGCATCATAAGTCACCTTGTCGTGGTTTGGCCCGAAATCGTTGATCATGTGATCAGGCAAGGATTTTGAGATACAGTAGTCTGTGTCTGCTTGTTCGCTACTGACTTTCCACCTGTGCAGTGTAAATAATCTACCACTTGAGTCACTGTCTGCTGACTTCAACTAGAAACAGCTGCAGTTCCTATTCATTGTTTACTTTGGCTTTTTGCTTGAACAGCCATCTTGGAATGGTGCTCGGTCGATGTGTAAATTTCAGAGAAATTATTTATGCTGTGTTATGTAAAATTGTCAGCTTCCTTGTATCAATAACTAGATGGTTTTAATGTCTTCTAAAGTGAAGTTGAAACCATGCAAAATGTGCATCTTTTAAAGTGTACTGCCTGGATTATGGTATAATAATATGGTTCTTATATAGCGCCCCATCCAAATAATTGTAATAGGGTGCTTTACAATGGTTATTCCAATTAAATTAAAGTAATATAAAACATACTCTTAGTTATACAGTATTACCTTGATGAAATATGCAATCATTCCTGCAAATAAAATCAATTATGTTCAATTAAAATACATGCATAAATAAGCACACAAGTATATTTTAAAATAATAAATAAATTAAAATACATGGATGAGTAGTTCAGTAATTAACTACGATTGTTGTTATCATGTAGTGATTTTGATCAGAAGAATTTGTACACTGAGTCACTTAAACTTGTGCCCGTTTAGTGAATCCCCTGGATAAATCAACACATTATTTCGTTAGCTGGAAAAAACCGGGAACACGCAGAAGCCTCCAACAACACGCATCCTGGAATGGTGCAGTCATGTAAACACGGTCCATGGTAAGGTCTGTTCTGAATGTTTACCCCTTTTTGAAGTTCTGAGAATGGCTGGTAGCTTGTCCCTGCAGCATGGCTAACGTGGTTGACAACTCCTTATATAAAAGTACCATTTCTTTCAAAATAACCCAATGATCAATCAAACATCTTCACCATACATAATCGGTTCCTTACGTTTCATCTTTAACAGTCTGTAACCTATAGAAGCTGTTCTCCTTTGATGGTGCATCAACCTACATGTTTAGAAGTAGGCCAACAAAACTTGTAATTAATTAAACCTGTCCTTTGGTTTGTGGAGGAGGACTTTGAATGATGTTTACTCAGTTAGTTCTAATTAGAACCAGAGTTGCCGTAGAACTTATCCTAAGTAACTGATGGAATGGTGAGGAGAGACAGGACCCAGAGAGAACCTCCCTCTCCTGTCTAGCCAAGGAAGGAGGGAGACAGGGCTGTGGGTAACCCCCCTGTTCTCCCTGTCAGCTGACCTCTGACTTGTGTTGATGGACAGGCTACAGGAGGTGTTCATTTTTGATTTAATGCTGTACTTCCCTCTAGGGGGCAAATTCCACTGAGTAACTATTTGTAAGAAGTTAACCTTGTAAGAGTGGGATTGATGGTGTGATGCTTGGAACTTTAAATGAGAGAATCTGAGTTGAATTATCTCCTTGCTGTTATGAAACTGGGGGTTTTGTTAAATCTCCATTGCCCTAGTTCAGTCAGTGAAAATGTACCCATTCCTGTAAGACCGAGGGAATGGAACACATACTGTCTAGAATTGATTGCACAAAATGCTAAATACTGCATAACTACAGACAGTGCCATTCAATAGTGGGCATGACTACTAAAAATACATATCTGCAATGACAGGATTTGTTTACTATTTTGATAGAGGTTGTAATTTTATTATTATGTGTAAAAATACAGTTCTATGTCAAGAGTTCACATATTGGCATGTTAAAAAAATATTACTATGTTTATAATTGAACACCAGCAGCATTTTACTCAACCTCTCGTGTTTTTGTTGGCTGTGTCTGAAGTCTAGATAATGGATTTATGTAATTTTTCTGATGTGAAGCAACCCCAAAACCTACCATGTTCATAATACAAGTTTCACATACACGTGCTAAATTACAAGTAATCAGTTAGTATAGGCAATCACACATGTCCAGAATATAGCCCAATGTGGACACATAAACTTTTGTTAGGTTTGGACATTTCTGTTCAATTCTCTTTACGCAGGCAGTAAAACACCCCACCATCATCACCCTTGTAGATGTGTCGTTTAGCCATCTACCTGAGAAGTATTAGTCAGCCACACCTGGCCACTACCTGTGGACAGTAAATCACCTACAAACCTGTGGTTATCAATCCACCCTCTAAGCCGCCCTATGGAAGCACACGTGGATAATTGTGATTTAATGTCTTCATCAGATGGATATTGCTGCAGACTGGACAATGGGCACAGTGAGTTATGGCCGCAAACACACCAGCATCAGTGACCACATGTTGGGGTGGAATAGCCAGTGAAGGGCAAGCCCTTAACATTCCCTTGATCTTGTATGGGGTGGGGTGTTTGTTCTACCCTCTCAATAAATTACACCAGTGGAAAGGGATATGCACATAGAAGAAGTTGTACTCTCATGGCATAAGCTAAAGACGTCTCCTTGCCTATTTGTCATAGCTTCACGCAGAGACCTGTCCAGTGTCCACCCATCATTTGTGACCAGGTAGAAATATCACTGGACTTGTGGTGGACGGGTAAAAAAATGAAGGAGCAAATAAAAAATCAGATATTGTCAGTTTTGCGTTGTAAATGGGTGTTGCACGTGTGTTTGTAGTTTATTTCAGGTCATAAAGCACATCTCAACTGACATAGGAGTTAACATCCATGTGCCACCTAAATAATGTGTGACCAGCAAAACAATTTTACTGCATAAAACCCTGCTACATGCTGTCTACAGATATTCTCATAAAAGGTATTCTTTTAATCTTGTTAAAGTCACCTGTCTATCTTTTGTAATATACCGTGTCATTTCCACACTCTTAGTTCTACTGGGTACTCTCCAGCCTTTCCATAACCTCTTAAAACTATCATAATTTGAATTTCTTCTTTTGATCATCATATTTTATAACGGAGCAAGTTCATCTGTTCAAAAGAAGAACCAATTTTTAGTTATTGTACATTCTAAAATCCACACAGTGAACCATTAATAAATGCTATTAATATGTAGACTTACTCTCGTTGCAGAAAAGTTTTGCAAATAGCAAATTTCTTATTTTGTAGACACAAAGTATCTGCGCGATTGATATTTCTCACATCAATTTGCATAAGCGGTACAGTGATCTTAAAACAACATTTCTAGTATCACCATAAACCTTTCACATTTGGAATCCAGAGCTGGGGCGACATAAAGCTGCATAGTGGCTTGTCAGTATATATGAGCTATTAACTACCCTGACCCTACCTACGTTTTCCAGTCTGCTGAAACCTGGCATTTGCTAAGAGAATTATGCCTGGGGGAAACATCCCTCCCAACATCCCTCCCAGAATCCCTGCTGCTGGCTTCCTACCAACACATGGCAGTGATTAGATAGGGGGGCAGACCACATTCCCAACCTGGTGTAGTCAGGCCAGCTGTCCAGGGTGTGGATAAAGAAAATTGCGGGCTGCACCCAAATACATTTACAGATGCTACTGGCATGGTTACACATACATGTTGACTTTAGGCTGGAGTGGAGTTTTATAGTTGCATTGAAGGTTGTTGTCAAATTAATATGGTTTGAAACACAATGTTCACACCAAAACTATCTAATAATGTTTTTAAAGTGTCATTATACTTAGGTTTATTATGTTTTCCTGATCCACCGTGCAGGTGGACTGACCAGTATAGATATGTTGATCATAAACAGACTAAGGTTCATTATTGTAACTGAAATATACACAAATTCAGACATCTGGTCATATATGTGTGAATGTTATAATAAACATAGTTGTCAGTGTCTGTGCAGGGGCATAGGGGCTGGGGTTATGTACCTTTGACAGAGTACCAGGTTTGAATCTTGTACAGCTGTGTCAAAACCTGGCAAGTTTGTCCTCTACAGTTCTCCAGTTCACTCAGCTGTGTGTGAGTACCTGGCTGTAGACAGTGGTGGGTATTTGTGTATGAATATTCTTCATGCATTAATTACAATGTGAGTGGATGCATCTCAGAGTAGTGGACATGATGTTTGATTGAACAAGTCTGCCATAGAGTAAAGTGTAAAAGGCTTTGAACAATCCTGAGGATTGGATACAGCATGCTATAGTAAGAACTTAACCTGTCTTCTTTTTTAGACTTTCTCTAGCGTTATGCACTTACAACAGTGCGTGTACTTTTCTTTATGTCATAACCCCAGTTTTAATGTCATCGTAACTCGTAAAGATGCTGTTTCTGTAGATTGTTTCCAGCTGTCTTTACCCCAAATCTCTGTACCTCAGCGTCCAGAAGCCACAAGTAGCCACCAGGGCAACTCCCTTTATCACCCTTTCCTGGAAGTGATGTTTTTTCTCAGGGCAAACTTGGCCAGTGGATGATCATTCAGTTCTGCCACTGAAAAAGTGGACCACAAAAATGCAGAAAATGGACCACAAATTATCTGTGTTATCTTTATGTATGAGCAGTTGGAAGGATGTCTAAAATGGTTGTGGATAACTGGATATGTGTGATATTTTCTGTCTGCACGTGATATCTTCTGCCTGTACATGATATATTCAGTATGTATGTGATATCTTCTGTCTGTACATGATATCTTCTGTCTGTACGTGATACCTTCTGTCTGTACATGATACCGTCTGTCTGTATGTGATACCTTCTGTCTGTATGTGATATCTTCTGTCTGTACGTGATATCTTCTGTCTGTATGTGATACCTTATGTATGTACGTGATACTGTCTGTCTGTACGTGATACCGTCTGTCAGTACGTGATATCTTCGGTATATACGTGATATCTTCTGTTTGTACATGATATCTTCTGTCTGTGTGTGATATCTGCTGTCTCTACACGATAACTTCTGTCTGTATGTGATATCTTATGTCTGTATGTGATATCTTCTGTCTCTACATGATAACGTCTGTCTGTACGTGATATCTTCTGTCTGTATGTGATATCTTCTGTCTCTACACGATATCTTCTGTCTGTACGGTGATATCTTCTGTCTGTATGTGATATATTCTGTCTGTATGTGATATCTTCTGTCTCTACACGATATCTTCTGTCTGTATGTGATATCTTCTGTCTGTATGTGATATCTTCTGTCTGTACATGATATCTTCTGGTTGTATGTAATATCTTCTCTCTGTACGTGATATCTTCTGTCTGTATGTGATATCTTCTGTCTCTACACGATATCTTCTGTCTGTATGTGATATCTTCTGTCTGTATGTGATATCTTCTGTCTGTACATGATATCTTCTGGTTGTATGTAATATCTTCTCTCTGTACGTGATATCTTCTGTCTGTATGTGATATCTTCTGTCTGTATGTGTGGGTTATTGTTGTCTGATTATCTGCGTACTTGTTTTTTTTTTTTTTGCGGAGGTAATGGTACAATGCTTTTTGTTGTACTCAGAACTGAGTGACCATCTTCAACCACGATGCACAAGCAGTTGTGGACTTTGTAAATTCTTGAGGAAAAACTATTAACCTCCATTTCACAAATTTGATATCTTATTTTTTATCACCAGAAATTTGTCGAACTTAAATCATAGTGTTACAGTGTAGGGTAGAAATGAGAATTTGTTTGTATTTTCCAAAAAATTCTATTCACAGCAGTTTCGGTCTTACTAATACTATTTAATTTACAAACTGATTTCTGTTTTGATAACAGTTACCCATCAATTCAATCAGCAGCATTTAATTACAAAATACATGCGGGTACGCAAGGCCACCAGCTCAGACATCTTTCTCAAAGCACAATCTGCAGTTGTCATCAACCGTATTGCCCCTATTTAAAGATGTAGATCATTTGTGTATCCAGCATCCTGAATGGAGGAAATAATGATGCCATCCAACAGCTAGGGTGTGTATTCAGAGTGTCTGATTGCCAGATATCAAGTGACTTGCCAGTCAGTCCCCTGGGTGTCTAGTTGTATGACTAGCTCCAGTGGTGCTGATTAACTGCTGAAAACTCACTGCAAGAGAGGGGCATAGGAAAGGGTTTGTGAGAGAAATGAGGCAGGGTGACATGTACCTGATTTTGATGTACCCCCTGGTATGTCAATCTGTAGATGAGTAGCATATGGAACTTGATCAGTTGTACATCAACGTTTCTTCTCGCTTTGCTTCTCTCAGATACTGGATACCTTTGCAGGGCGTTTAAAATCGAATGAAAATTTGTGAGTCCACTACAGGTTACACATTTACCCCCTCCCCTGTGTGGGATCGTTTACTTCCCCTGGCATAGACACCAAATAGAAGGGACCATCGGCTTTTAGTGTCTCTTCTGAAAGACACAGGCAAATGTGGGGTGAACGAAATTGCTTAAGTTTCGAAAGGGTGATAGGTGGGATTGAACCACCATCCCCTCGATTGCCAGTCTGGTGCTCTACCACGCGACCACCCTCCCCCATTTCTCCACCAAATCTACCAAGGGCAACTATTTTGTTTAATGTAACATACCACTTGTTTAAAGAAGGAAACCTTTGGAGCATATTTAGAAAATATGAAGAATATATACTTAACAGCTAAGTTCTTGCGTAGCGTGATATCCAGGCCATAGCCTGCTTGAAGGATTTTCACACAATTGAAAGTCCCCTACCTGAGCAGATTTGTTTGTTCTAAAGTAAATTTTATCCAAACTGGAAATTACTTGCAGCATGCATGGGATTTTATTTGATTGTAATGTAGAATGCACAATACTGCCCAAACTTCAGAATGAGGATTCAAACCCTAGTTCTTTTGATTGTGGGTCTAGTATTCTAACCACCACACTACTGCACTGCCCCATAGATATACATTTTGTATACATACTACTGAAACTGCACATGAGCCAGCAGGGTTCAACTAGAACACTTTGTTTATGTGTGTGTCTCTCTCTTTCTGCAGTGCTAGTTGGCACAACTTACTGCCTGCCAGAGATAAATTGACTTTCCTCTGCCCAGGGGGTAGTGGACCCACCCTGACTGCCATCTCAGTCACAAACAAGATGTGATATCAAAGTGATCTTTTACTGTGGCGTGACGTTATTAATGTGGGATAACTTTTGGTCTGGAAAATTCTGTTCAGCACAGGGGTGTAAGTTAAATTAAAATAAGAAATGTCTCAACAGTATCTGCGTACGCAATCATTGCAAGTTGTAATAAATGTTGGATAACTTCCCATTTAAAAATTAATTTATTGTACCCCCTGCAGAGTCAACACACCACTGATAAATTGTAGTTTCATCACTACTTTAAACTTTAAATGTATGTTAGCCGATCCGTGAAATGGGTTTCTTTTGAGGAAGATAAATTATGGAAATATGAGAGATAAGACTGAAGAAATGGCTCCCATACAGACCCCTGCAGAGTGTGTATTATATCTAGCAAATGAGTTTAATGTTGTGGTGGGGGTTATTTCTTTGGGGGTAATCATTCTGTAACACCCTCGCTGCCAGGGGTGTTTGTGTTTCATTGGCTAAGATTGAAGAGAGAGGCATGTCTTCACTTAGTCTGGAGCCAGTGCCCCAGGGGTCCATACCCCTTAGCACAAACCCCCAGGGACCTCAACAATTCAAGTGACTGCACTTTCAATCTAGTAACATGATCATTTGTTTATAATTGAAGTGGATTATTTGCTGCTGGTGCTGGGTACCTTGTCACTAGGCAATTAGTACAGGGAAGTGGGGTGATTGATATGGAAAATAATTTACTCATTTGGGACCATGAAATTATTTCATGTAACAATACTTTATCTTAAGTCTCAGTAGTTGATTGAATTGTATAATTTAAAAATAAGAGAGAAGCAGGCTCCACAGTTAGTATTGTGAAATGCACTTGTATTTGTTTCATAGATAAGATGTAGTTCTTCCCCTGTAAAGTAGAAGAGACTGTAGGCCCCTGGTGTAGGGGAAAATATTGACAATAATTAAAAAAGTGAATGGTGAGTTCTTATATAGTAAAGGCAAGTTCTTATATATACAGTATCCAGTCCTCAGGACCATTCAAACCATAGCTTTATGTAGAGACCCGTCCACCCATCGTTTAGATGGGTAAAAACGAATATGGACGGGTAGAAATATGGGTGGACGGGGAGGAAAAACTGAAGGAGCATAAAAAGGTCTTCCAAAACCTTAGATATTGTTAGTTATGCCTTGAAAGTGAGTGAAAATGGTGTCACATGTGTGTTTGTAGTCGATTTTAGGCCATCAGACACATTTAAAAGTTTATGTACTGGCTTAACAGTTAACATCCATGTGTCCACCAAAACATGTGACTGGCAATAATTTTATCCTACCTAAAGCCCTGGTTCAAAGCGCTTTACAC
This sequence comes from Ridgeia piscesae, assembly GCA_025642075.2. Taxonomy (NCBI): domain Eukaryota; kingdom Metazoa; phylum Annelida; class Polychaeta; order Sabellida; family Siboglinidae; genus Ridgeia; species Ridgeia piscesae. The sequence continues at coordinate 132,626 of JAODUO010000045.1, forward strand.
TTTACTTCCCTGACAGGCCTGTTCACTCAGACACCATCTCGGCTTCTCTGGGAAGCATTCAGCAATATACTACAATTAATGTGTGAAAGCTGTTCGTACACATATCCACCACTGTCTATAGTCAGTTACTCATTTATACAGCTGAGTGAACTGGAGCAATGTAGAGTGAAAAAACTTGCCCAAGGTTTTAACACCGCAGCACAGAATTTGAACCCGGCAAAGACAGGGTCTCAGTGAATCTCAAACATTAAACAGGCTCCATAAGAAAAAGTCAGCAGGAATTGAGTAAAAAAGATCTTGGGTGGTCGAATGAGAATATTCAGCAAAATTCGAGGAGAGATCTAGAAAGGTCAGAGGTGAACCACACGTTGGAGAACATCACAGAAATTTGGTCGGCGTAGATGGAAATAGATCAGAAAGATGTGGTTACTGGCAAGGGACAAAGGAGGAGGAGAAATTTGGGAAGAGAGGGATGGGGGGACTTGATAGAGACAGAGTAGATTCAGACATGCTGTGACTGTGAACGTTGCAACATTAGCTGATCAGTAGAGAAGTAATTCACGGCAGTTGGAATCAATAAAGTTTTGGTGAAGGAGTCTAAACATCATCAGTCAGTAAACACTGCCAAATGAGGAACTGATGCAAAATAGCTCAGGTGATCAGGCAGTGTCAGGGGTGAGAGATGGGTGATGGGAAAACAGGGCTAGTGTGGACAGGTTGGGAGTGAGAGATCAGGTAGGTGGATTAACAGACAGTTGGGGAAATGGAGGGCAGGCAGAGTGATACATGAGGGAGAGAGGTCAGGTTTGTCTGGGTAATGGAAAGAAGGTGTGTTTAATGAAGCCATGATTGTCAGAAAATGAGCTGTAGACAGAAGACTGGTGCCTGGGGTGTTGGGGTAAGGACATGGCTGATATTACAGGTTTATACACCCCACCCATACCCACCCCACCCCCCACACACACTAGACAGCCTTGTGTCACTTTTTGCCCAACCTTGCAGTGGCTACTTAATTTCACTTGTAGCCAGGGTAACTGCCAATCTGATCCAAAGAGAAGTCATCACTCAAGATTGTTAGCTGTCCTGGGCAGATTGTATTCTGAGATGTCAATTTAATGAGTTTTTACACCAAGAGTTCTGTAGTGAGTTTATGCAAAACTATGCACCCAGGTCTCTCAATCCAGTCATATAGTTTTTACTTACCCCGGCTGGGGTGAATTACTTCAATGGTTGCCACACTGCCTTCTTGCCCTGCCTCAAATAATTGGTGATGGGGTGAGTAATCACTCTTACTCTAAGCCAAGGGCTCACATTTTGCATATACTTGTCTACCCTAGCCCCTGGCAAAGGGGTGGCTGCCATCTTGCAGTTTTGTTTCTACGTCCCCCAATTGAGGAGGTTGATTATTCCAAGGGTTGTGTATTTGGCTACTACATGTATTTGGTCTATCCACTGTTTGTAGGGTTAGTCCATGCTTTCTTGTCACTACCCTACCCCCTGGTGAGGGGGTGATGCCTAGACCTTCTGGTGACAGACAGATTGGTGTTTGTGTGAGGCCAGCCACCAAGGACCACATGCCAGTCAACTGGTAGATAAGGCTTAATGGGGACAGAGGTCAGATGTTGACTTGACCCTTGTTCACAGGACAAATCAATCTTTGGCTGGTCACAACTGCAGTGTTTCCCCTGCTATATGATGAGCAAGGAGGGCCACCTCACTGTTTTTCTAAACCACCTCGCTCAAAATATGCCAGCAGTGCCACCTCGTAGCTATTTCTTGCTGTAAACATGTTTATATGTTCCTACCTTGTAGTTATGCATTTGTTTCCTCTCTATTTCCCAGGGAATAGATTAAAACACCTTTTATAATGCACCATTTTGAAAGTAGTCTTAAAAATGGTTCTAAGTTCTAGACCCACAATGTGTGGCATCTCTCAGCCCATCCTACCACCTCGCCCATCATTTTACTCACGGGAAACACTGACCTGTATGCAATTGACTGTTGACTCAGGTAGTTATTTTAGTGCAATTCATTTTAGATCATTCTGTGCTTTCATGCTCCTTCACCCAGTGTCAGTGTTGAGAGAAATTACACATTTGATTGGCGGACAAAAAGTGGAAGTCGTGTGAATATAATCATTGTAAAACAATGTTTTATAACCAAACTTAGCAGTGTTTGGATGTGGTTCTTAAATGTGTAAAGACTGTTTATGCGACACCATATTGAAAGATAACAGAGAGAAGTATGTAAAAGTCAATCATTACTGGGGAGTGATGACACTAGTAACACATTCCATTCTGATTTATATGTGGTGATGTCTATTCATTTCATTGGTTTTTTAACTACCTGGGAGTTGACTTTTACAATAACCAAAAAATATTTTAGTTACTTTGTTGTCGATTAAGTTTTCACCAATTACAGCCAGACAGGTTTATTTTCATACATGAAACATTGCTAATATTTGTATAAAATAGAAAGTTACAGCAAAGCTAACTGGGACAGAACAGACAGCAGCAGACATTACGTAACAGGACTTTGGAAAGAGTCATTCCTTCTGCTCCTTAACCAAGCGCCCAGCAGGTTTATCTGCAATAACACTGTTATCTTTATGGGGAATCCTTCAGCCCAGTGGCATCCTTCCCCACTCCTGTTGCCACGGTAACCAGGGAAGAAGCCCTGTGCCCTCAAGTCATGGGGCGCTTTTGCATCATTGCTGTGGCATTTGATTAGACATTCCAGTGGCTTGGGATGTCACATATCTGTCATATTTTATGACCCTGTTTGAGAGTCTTGTGACAGTAGACCAGCTTAGATTATTGCTCTGTCAGTCAAAGTACATAGATACAGTCATACAGTAGATAGACTAGTATACAGACACTCAGTGACACGTCTGGGATCTCGGAAGGAGGATATGGGGTGGAAGGGGGGGAGCAGGGCAAAACCTTTGTCTCCCATAGAATAGCATGTTATAAAACCATCGGAAACCTTTTCAAAAAATACTAACAACCCTCCATGAAAAACTGCAGCTGGCTGGGATATTTCTGCAAGGTCTATTTGCGGTCCCCCTCCCCCTGTGGTTTGGGTTTTTGCATTCCCGAGACCCGTTTAGATACCTCCACCAGTGGAGAGCCAGGAAATGGATGTGGTGACTGCTCTTAATCATGCTGTTGTTGCAGCAAGGTGGAGATGGCCACCTCAGTGGCTGGTTCATTATAAATGTTAGCAGGTGATGGCCCAGCTGTGGGCAGGGAGGGAAGTGAGGGAGTGCTGGCAATGGGACCTTGTTTGTCCTCACATCCTTCTGTGCATTGTTTGTAGCTGTCTTGCTACACCAAAATTAATGATAGTTATCGCCATTTTGGATTTGGTGGGATTGGGATGGTTGTAAGATGTTTGTGTTGATCTAGTGATAAACCTTTAAATTGTGAAATTATCCAACAATCCCTAAGCAATATTTGCTTTAAATTTTTATAAAAACAGATTCGGTCTGGACTACAACAGTTACATGTAACCTGATGTAATGAAAATGGGATATTTAAATAACATTTTGACCAAGTCAAAAATTTCTTTCTTTTAGGACTAACACAGTTTCCCAGATTTTTACACCAGTAAAGTGAATTGCATGCCACCAAACTTTATAATAATATCTATCCAGAGTTGTTGATATCAATCCGTGTACCTATCTCACCCCACCGCAGTAAACAACTCAGGTCCGCTAAGCACTACCCAACATTCCCGAGTTGACCAGAGAATCCTCACCACTTCAGTTGGCTTGGACAATCGCTAAACAAACAGGACTTCCTTCATTACTTCTCAATTCCTAAGCCCAAGACACAACCCCGAACAAAGAGAAGGGCGTTTAAATCTACACCATTGATCCTGTAACACTGCCTGGTTAATTGAAAAAGCTAGCCCTTTGGTTAATTTCTGATTGGATCTTCTTTCCAAGGCTGGCTCCACCCAGACTAAGGGAAGGTGATATAACAGGTTCAAAGTATAATTGCAGAGCACACACACTACTACTCTGTTTGTGGGGGTGCTTTTAGTTGCAGTGGAGTAATTGTTGAGTAACATGCAATGTCAGTCTTTAGTGTGTAATGGTTTTGTTTTTCTGTTAGCTGCCTGTCTTAAATGTACTTAGAAAGTTGAGGTATGGTCATTGTGATACGGCACAATCAATTAGTGAATAAGAATATTAAAAACAGTGTGGGGTGAAACCAGTGGTTTATAAATACAGGAATTTTATTGGTCCTTGTCCAGTGCCACATGCTACTTGGGTTGTGATGCTTTCTATGCTGCTATTTTTATATTTGTAAAATAATTATGCATAAACAAATTTATTGTGAGTAAATACTACAGAGTATACTAAAGCAGTGCATAACTTCACTTAACCCCTCTGGGATTGGAGGTTAGATCATTTCATTTGTATACTTGACGAGTGGTCTGTATCTAGGGTCATCCTAGCATGTTTCCTTTCATTTTTGGCTGTTTTTGTAATCTTAACACTGTATTAATTTCTCTGTAACCCTTTTTCCATTCTGCCAGTTAAGTTTTCAGTTCTGTTTCCCGTTCTCTCCTTGTGGTTTCTCTCTAGTCTCAGCAATGTGTTTCCAGCTGATACAGTGAATAACCTTTACATCATGTTATTTGTCCCGTACACCGACATATCCAGGAAGTTTCATTGGAGATGGCAACTTTTCCACATACACAAAGAGAATATTGCCCTGCCCAGAACATGGATACCACTGGGTGGTCATTTCAAAGACTGACACCACTTGAGGTGGGGGGGGGGTGGCTGTCCCCCATGGTTCCCACCTAAATAATCTGGCACTCCTGTATGTAAAAACATTGGTGAACAAATATTGTGTCCTTAACCACTGACTCTATCAGCTGGCATTAGTTTGAAGCAAGGCAGGCTACTTGCCCCCTTCTGGCTAGGGTAGGGGTAACCAGAAAATGGGGCAGTTGAGTAATCTGAGTAGGGTGATTGTCTGGGGTGGGGAATGGCTGTGAGTTGACACCCTTATCTGGAGTTTCCCATATTAATTGTAGCACAACTTTACAACAAATCTGTCACCTCAGATTACGCACCTGTTAAGGTCTACCGAGGCTAGTTGGTCACAAGGTATTGTTTACACTGTGTTATCTAGGCTTCTACTAAAAGGGGAAAGAATGATTGATTGGGTAAGGGGGACATAGTATGTTGGAAACAAAATTTACTATATAATTAGTACCGGGGTTTGTAGAAGAAGAAACAGGTTCAGTGTGTGTGCATCAGCTGTGACTTGTAGCATCACCATTCCATTGGTGCAGTAGCCAAGTCTTCTTTTTCTTCTGGATACCGCCTAGCCTCAACATGCTGAGGATACAGGCGGGCAAACAGGAAAAATCAGAAAAATATTTTTTTCGATATACTGTAGTGATACTTTATTAGAGAATTTACACATTATGTATAACTTGTGAGTACAGTTTTTGTAAAAAATATTCCTAATCGAACTGAGTTGAGTTGTTGGTTTGACCTGCGCTACATGACAGTTGGCAAATTGTGACAATGACTATGCAGACTGTGGTTGTCCTTGACAAAATGTGGGCAGAATCAGACAATAATTTTATTGCAAACCAGTTTGCAATATAACATAATTCTGTCAGTAGTTGGATGTAAATGCTGCTAAGTACATGTTAGGATTCAGAACCGTAATTCACTGTAGTAGACGTGTATAATGCAAAACCATAATACCAAGGGCATGTATGTATGCATGTGATTCTAGAAATGGTGTAAAAATAGCTGTAGTGAACACATGAGGACTTAGTAGTAAGTTTGGTTGAACAGTTAGACAACCATAGTATTATGGAAAAGCATGGTCACATAAGTGTACATCACACTTTTTTATTATTATAAATAAAACAGTCTTTCTGGATAAAACACCTCAACATGATTATTTATAAACTAAAATTTTAAAATAAAATAGTAATAAATATTAGTTATTTTAAGAGTAGCATAAGTAAATTACATAAAATATAACTCGTGTAATTAAAAAATATAAGTTATACAGTTTACAATATATTTACTGCTGTATATATTTATTGCTGTATGTATGTATGTATTTTTGGCATTAGATTACTAAGATGTAGTCTTCGAGAAGAAATGCTGAATGAGGAATATTTAAGTAGTATGGAATCTCTTTGGCCATCATAGTATGCTGTCGGCAGTCTCATAACTGTGTTGGATAGAAAGTCTGAATAGGCGTGCCCTGACCACTACTTGAGTAAATGTACTCCAACCCTCAATTTAACAGGTGATAATGTAGGGCTGTATCTGCATGGGAGCAGAACATCTGGCCATTCAGATAGTGTCAATCTATCAGGTGATTACAGGTGATTACAGGATAGTGAAAGTATATCTGATGTCCTCTTGGCATTTCAGCCCCGTAATGAAGCAGTCATTCACATGAATGTCTCTGACCTTACATTTACAGGGGCACAAAGCAGACATGGGCAGACTGCAGCAGTTGACAGTTGTATGGGGGGGGGGGGTACAAATGATTGTCCACCAGACAGGGGGTGTGACATGAACTCATTGCAATAGTGTCTCCCCTTGTGATCAGTTCACCCTGCGCCCTGTCATTATATGGCAGTAGACACCCCTAGATTGACAGTTAGAAGCTGAGGTTTTCTGCAGCCTGTGGTTTATGTACCTCATCATATGGCTACTAGGATAGCATGCAATGAATAGTGAGATTTCTTAACAAGTGAGGTGAAAATTTTGTTATATAAAATGTTTTACATAAAAAATTAAAAAAAAAACCCCATAACGGCACGCACGGGGGGACGCAGTATGCCCACATTTTCCCGCAAAGCACGCCCGGGGCACGGCCCCCGCACGCCCCGCACGCACACCCCCACCCCACCCAATTAATAAATAAAATCCTAAACATTAGAAGTGTCATTGAAATGGTCATTGCTCTTTGCATCATACAAAATATTTTTTAAGTTCTGTTCCTTTTTAAGAAGCTAAGTTTAAACATCAAGAACCTGCCTTCCAAACTGGTCCGGTTTTTTAATTGGAAAGGGTGCATGCTGATGGGTTTTTTAAAAATGAATTTTGAAAAAAGCAAAAAAAAAAATTAAACCTGACAACCATATACTTACCATTACGAGAACACATTCAAATTATAGCAATCCCCATCATTAAAGGATTCTCTTTATAATTAGAAATGCGAGCAGTAAAAACGTGTAGACGTTGGACAGTTGTAGACATCATGTACCACCGTGGTCGGTGGATGTGTGGTCCAAAACGTGAATCTTTATGTGTAGCCATAATCCATTATAATAAGTACCAATTTTAACATACTTACCATTGAAACACTTTCCAAAAGACCGCGCTTGCATAACTAAAGAATTGTCTGCGTTATCTCAACAGCCATCATGTAAGTGGCATTGCGTGAGACGCGATATCGCGTCTGTTATGTTTCTGACATTTCTTGCTTGTTACCTTGTCTTATCAGATCCTGCCTTTGACATATCAATTTTCCCTCCCAGACTAAGATAGGTTTATGAAAATTGCCAGGACAAGATTCTGACACATAGCTCATAAATGGCTGTGAATTGAAGGGAGAGTGGTTGTAAATCACAGCGCGTTCCGTCCAGGAAGATCTACAAGATACCACCGGTGTAATTATGGTATGGATAACCCTATCTGTTGGTTTTCAGTGTCGCTTTTTTAGGATGACTGTCAAAAGTTCAAGTCAGTAAGCTTTGAAGTATGAGGACAATGCCAGTCACTTTCAGTGGTGTTTGTAGGACTAATTGCCATCTGGCATGGCTGCTGTATTATTCCAGGCCAACAGGAAGGAATTGTTTAAGTCATGCAGAGAGTGTGATATACAGTATTTGTTTCATGGGAAGGGAACTGGGATGTTGTTGTTGTTGTTGTTGCTGCTGCTGCTGCTGCTGCTGCTGCTGTTTCTGTTGCTGTTGCTGTTGCTCAATCTTTACCAAGCATCAGCCACAAAAAAGTGTCTACATTTAACAGCACAGGAATTTCTTCATTTGCAAAACATTTAACCACCAGTGTAAACTGTTTGCTCAACTGCGACAGTGGACACTGTATCCTGACTTGTTAGCAACATCCGTCTGTTGTTTCAGCTTCAGGTACTTCTAAGGATAGTGGAACAACAAAAACATTAAACATGAAAAGTAACAAGTACATTTCAGTATGGGGAAAACCTAAAAAAAATTATAATGAAAAAATTTAATAATAACATTTGGAGGAAAACAGAAGTTGCCATAACAACCATCATGGTAAATATGTAGATAAGCTACTAAATGAAATATCATAATAGACATCTAGAATCATGATTAAACGTGTGAACAAATGTAGGCAAATAAACAGAAGCAACCATGATGAAGGAAATGACACTCGCTGTGTCCATCCTATGTCATTGTAACCGATGACCATCTCTATTGTCGTTTATGTCAATCCTAGGATCTTCTCTTTGATTGCAGCCCCATGGGGCTATGAGAATAATCAGTTGTAGACTGATTAAAAGTAAACATGTCAGGGTGGTACATTTGGTGTATAGACTAGTTGATGTTCTCAAGCATGGTTCACTGTCGTAGAAATGAGATTGTGTACAGTAATAACAAACGAGACATGAACAGTTTATTATCGAGCTAACATCCTAAAGGTGAATGGCCCTGTGAAAACATTTAGTTTGGGGGTTTTAATTTCTTAGTTAAATAATAATTGAATAGAAACTTTTCAATACGTACCTATATTGTGGCAGTGTTATAGGTTTCAGTAACAAGAGCAAAATTTGAAAGTGTGATTAAAATTATCAAGATGTTGTCCTTATATCAATAATATTGACAGTGCACAGGACAAATGAAATAATTTTGCACAGTTTATGACACATTTACACATTTTAACTTCTACGCTGTAAACATTACATGTTTGTGACACCCTCAGTTACATAACTGATATCTATCATCAAGTCTAGTTTATTTATTATAATGTTTTGGACTGAAGCAAAATGAGTATTTTTTATTAGGCCAAGAGTTCTTTAGGCATGCATGTAAGACTGTGAAAAACCTGGTTATCTGTCTATGTATGGTCATAAATCCCTCTTTTGTGACAGTTGGACGACACACGCCCAGGGAATCTGGTGTCTCCAGGGGGCAAAAACTAAATATTTACCCCAGACTTCAGTGATAGTAATTCCTGGAAAACATGTTTCAAGCTGGTGGCCAGACTTGCAAAGTAAACTGTTACTTCAAGACTAGATGGTTTATTGGCCTTTCTTGTCGGTGGACAGTCAACATTGTCCAGCAGTTACACCACGTGTTATGGAGTACATTGAATGTTGTGTGTTACCCCACCTGTGTCTTTGTGACAACATAAGTTGCATCAACACATGTTAGTTATTTTACCCTCACAGTTATATTATATATTAAACTTTTTCATGATAAATTTATAATAATTATGAAGTCGATTAGACTGACAGAATGACCACTCACTTTGGAACCTTTTAACGGAAACTTGCAGCGTTTTCAACTGCCACGTGTGGATCACTGTCGTGCTCTGACGCTGCATGTTTCCATTGAATTGCTACAAAATAAGTGTTAGTTCTTGGAGTTTACCCAAATCTTGGAGCTAAACTAAACTTTTCCATATGAAAACAGATGTTTTAAATCATAACATTATGCTACATATATAAATGATTCACAAACTGTTTCTAACATGTTAGTTGCCTAGTTATATTTTTTTTAATTAAATGCAATTGTTAAAACAGATTTTAATATGTATCTGGTCAATACCGCATCACCAGCAGAACTTTGCCACTTGTGAATATGGTTCTTTTTAAGTCCAAATGTGAAGGCATGGAAACACCTTTAATTTTAACGTTTAGGTTGGAATATCATGTTTACATTGCACTTGAAGTGAACACAGTTTTATGGATGTTAATGATATGTCAGTCATGTGATCATGTACATCCTGACCCCATAAATGTTGCCCATGAGTAATGGAATTTGTTGGCAGCTGTTCTCAATAACAAGGTCAATATTCATTAACAGATAGCAGTCAAATTACACAAGAACAGTTGCAGTGCATTAAAACTCACTTGAGCATTAAAATACTCGATTAGATAAGTTTGTTCTTTGTCATCCAGTGTTATGATAAAACAGCCAGACTCTTTATTTAAATACTGACATTTTACAATCTTTTTACCCTATCAATATTTGATTCATGAAATTGTTTGCACCGTTATGATCCAAATCATTTGTTGGCTATAATGACTTAATGAGCCAGAATCGTTTTATTGCTATCAATATTTGATGTCTGTCAGTCTGGCACATTTGTATGGCATGTCTGCCATGCAAACCATGTTCCATATGGACCCCAGGTCTCCACCCATCTGGCATCATATTTAGGTTCTTCCTACGATGACAGATGTCAGACTTCTGGCGTGTTGACAGACTAATATTTGTACAGTCTCAGTTGGCACTGACAGATCCTTCCTCCACTTTGTGTGTTTGTGCCAGCCGTACCTTCTTGATGGTATCCTTATGCGTGCCGAGTTGTCTTTGTCTGATGTCGGCTGTGTCAGTACTTGGCACTCATGAAAATTACAGATGTGTTGTAGTTTTTGAATCTGTCGGGATTAGTTTCAAATCGTCTAGATTTGTTTTGAGAAAATGTTCTATTGTCCTTTCAAACCCTCTACATGTAGCATCATGTTTTTTGTTTATAGTATAACTAAACTACATTGTACCAATTCAGCAAATTTGAAGTTCACTGAATACCACTGCGTATCTATATTAACTGACCAACTATCAAGTTATAATTATTGTGTCATACTATTTATACAAAATTTAATGTATTCATTATGATAGTTAATTATAGCTTCTCTTAAATATGAAGATATCCACATTGTCATTTTCAGGTAAGGTCAACAAAATCTGGCAAAAAATTTGTGAAACAAAACAACCTTTATAATTGCATAACTTTGGCAGTGAGCACACATTACACACTGAACAATATATTTCTGTATCATCAAGGTTCCCTTTATCAATGCTTTCAAGTAGCGAAACCAAACAGAGCACATGATAAGTTGAAATGTACTGACAAATCTACACAGTGTCATCTGCTGTAAAAGGTCTACTATAAGGTCTCGATTGGAATGGCAGAGTAATAGACATGCCATGTGAACAGCCAGCAAATACACAGAAATAAACAAGTCAGAACTGCAGTAGAAACCCAATATAGAATCAGAGCCTTGTGTATTTTTCTTTGGTGATTAAAGTATTTTGTTGCTTACTGCAATCAAGCACCACCAGATCTGCATTTTGATTGGCAGGAGGGTGTGATGTTGACAGTAGATCCTATTAGATGACTGTGTGTGGGCCATTTATTACTCCCAGCCGTACTAATGTCTCAATCAGCCCCTTCTCTCATCAGTATCTTTCCCTAGTATCCAGGCCTGTAAAGGGTGTGTGGGGGGGTTTGGTGTCTAACTTCCAGGTGGGGAGGATTCCTCAGCGATAGCCACTGATACCCATCACAGGGTAGATGGACAGCTGTCTTTAGGGGTCAGCTAATGGTCACTTCATTGCCCTTTCATTGTTAGCTTTCAGCAGCTACTGTGTGTTCTGCCAATGTACCAGTGGCTGTGTCCACATGATTATTTTTTAAGATTGTTGAGCATAAGGTTATCTAGAGAAATTTCCAAAATGACAGTGGACGGGTAGACATTTGAGGAGCAAATGAAGGTTATTTCATATATATATAAGTATGCGCCTGTGTCGTGCCCCATTTACAAAGCTTTATTCACAACTAAAAATATATATTATATATATATAATATATATATATATATATATATATATATATATATATATATATATATATATATATATATTATACTATGTTGTGAATAACTTTGTAAATGGGGCAACCTATGTATTTCTGGACCTAATATTATGTACATGTCTGGACTGGTTCTATGTATGAACAAGGTCACACATTTGTTTAATGGGAATGTTTTGAACTGGCAAATTTTTTATCATGCATAAAGGCCTGAAGTTATGGCATTTGCTATAAAAGTCCAGATTAATTATTATTTACAATTCAGGATATCTCCTGTGGTTGCACAGAGCAAAGACAAACAAGACATTAGTGACGTTTGTTAATATCTGTTTTCTTCTGTTTCTCCATATTTGCACATCAGTACAAATCAGGTTTCATTAGATGTTTATATGACAAGATAAGACGTTAACTAGCCAGGCATATGGCTAATAAAGTGGATATCTCTGCCATTGTTGGAGCACATATTTACATAGTTTGACCCACCAGGGGACAAGTTCTATAAATATAGTTTCCTTCCTCATATATACCTGATCTGTTTCTTGACAGATTAACATCAGTTGTGTTGTTTGAATGTATTAATTTTTTCCCTTAATTTACCCCCTTTTGCAGAAAATTAGTTGACGCAGATTGTAATTTTCTTGTTTACATTTTTCAAATGGATAACATTTAATTTGGCTTATGTTATGAAAGGTATTCAAGTATAAGAACAAGTGAAATATAGTTTTTATGATGAATTGTGCATCCTTATATAATTTATTTATGTTCCAGTGTAGCCATTGTAATAAACATATAATGTTGCGGTTGATGAAACGACACAGGCGCATTGGTGCATTTTCTATTATTCCCCCATATCATATCTGTTTCTTTTCCGTCAAATTAATGGATTCTGTTTTTGAGAGTGGAATGTATAAAAAATACATATGAGCATGCCATTAAATTCAACATTTAATTAACGTTTACATGGTTAACCAGTATTAACATTTAAACCATAAAAAATGTCTGCATACTTGAACCTGTACTAATGCATGTAACGCTTTTTGAGAAACCTGCATAACAAAATCACTAGTAAGTTATTTTACATTCCCAGTAGAAATCCAGGGATGTTCATGAAGATTCACCATCACTAACCCCTGCCTAGGGCATGTTGTTTCACCCCTGTAAACAAAAACAGTAAACATCTGTGGAGTATAGGTCAGAAAGTTAGCACACTACCAGTGGCCAATCACCCTGTAGCTGGTTCTACTGCACTAAATCACCCCCCCTCGGTTTATGGCCTCTGGTGCATGTCCAGTGGCAGTGTAGTGACCAGCTAATTTGTTTCCAAGTGATTTCTGACAAGGTACATAGTCATAAAATGTTCAACCACCCTTTGCTTGTGTTTGATGTCTCCCTACTGTCCAGTTTGCACATGGATAAACTATTTACCCTCATATTTACGCTGAGATGTTTTTCAACTTTTGAAAACATTTTATGGTTATTGCACCTGAATATTTCTAGTTACATATTGACAGAGATATTACAGACACGTTGACGTAGCTTCCTTGAACTTTGGTAAGTTGAGAGAATAGAAACAATGTTATGACTGTTGATAATGGGAAGAAACCCCCAGTCAAACAAGCCCCCCTGTACAATACCCCACACTGGTATACCCCTCAGTCAAACACCTCCTCAGTGAAAAAGCACCCCTCTGTACAAACACTATCAAGTTGAACAGGACATCATCAGACAGATTATACCTACAACCAAAAGATTATACCTACAACCAAATAATAATGACTTGATAGTCCAGTAATAAATGAAGGGTCCTGGTGTAATGGATTTACAACTCCTTCTCCCCAGACTGTCCACTGTACACAAAGCAAGTGTCCGTTATCTCACAAATATTCACTTTAAAGGCAAGCCTATTACCACAAAACCTATTGCAAACACTGTCTGAGTACTAAGTCAATGGATTAGACAGCTGTCTGAAGATGCACAGAGTTCTTAAAAGGTAATGAATAACTTATCTAGAGCTGTGTTATCTTCTGCAGGCAGTTGGGCTAGAAACAAACATGCAGTGATAGGAGCAAGTGTTGTCTTGATTTGTGGAAAGACCATGGCAAACATGCTGTCTTGCTATTGTTTTCTTTGATTATTGCATATTTACTGTCCGTTTGTATTGTAGTCATGGTAGAGCAAAACAAACATGGTTTATATAAGTCATAAAATAATGTGCAGTATTAACTTAAGATAATAATTAGTATGATTAATAATTTTACCATTGATCACATGACAAATAATTTTTTTTAAATTAACAGCATTTCACAGATCCATTATACAGTATATATGAAACAAATTTAGTATATTCTTGTGTAATGTAACAGTTTACATGTAATACATCATTGACAGAAGTTAACATAAAATACAAATTGCAACCAGTTTTTTTAAAGTTGACATTTTATTTTAACACAATTTTGCTCTGACACATTTTACATACTATAAGATGCTTTGTCTACATAGATGATGTACAGTTACGTGTTCTACTTCTGGTAGCATTCCAAGGCTATACCTGCTATACTGTGGTTGGTGAAGCTAGTGAACTATGGAATGCTAGTGACAGTCCACATGCCTCTGAACACTGCGTAGTTGGTTCAGTTGGTTCAATTAATACACAAAACTGACATATTCCTGCTGAACGGACCTGCTACAAACTGGGGTGTTCTAATGAGTGCCACTCTGAACAAAAGGGGTTGCTGGCAGGACAGCAGCACCCCTCAAGGGGGTCACAGCGTCTGTGCCTGCTAATTGGCTCACTTTGTCACATTGCTGAATCCATAGATTTTTTAGTCAGGCTTATACACTGTAGGTCTGCACAATGCTGGCAGTCTTTCCATGATATATTGTAACAAAAATCCAAACTGACAATTGCTGATGTTGTTTACTAGCTATGTTAGTATGCAAAACTGAACCATAAAGTGTTGAATAAAATTGAATGCTTCATCACTGGTATTATACATAATTTTTTAGTTCAAGCAGAAAATAGGTCAGTTAAACTGCTGTACCAGACACTAATAATTTTACGTAATATTTCTGTTTTTAATGAAAAAACAGTATTGCTTTGTGAACAACTGAAACCCACTCTTCAACATAACAACGTTAAATCCATATCACAAGAAAAAGAAAAAACATGGTGAATGAAAAAATTTATGTGGAAAGGTCAGCATTGTTTATGAGAACACAGCCCATGAATGTGACAGCTCATGTGAATGCTGCTGCTTGTAAAGGTTAGTTCATATATTGCATGACATACAGTCCTTAGAGTACTGTGTGTTTTACCTGGCTGACATGTTCAGTCAAAATACTCAATTTTTCTCTGAAGGATTCAGCTATGTTGAATTATTGTAGATGACAGTTGTACATAAATATCCACCACCATCTATAGCCAGGTAGTTGTTCATAGAGCTGAATGAACAGAAACAATGTTGAGTGAAGGAATGAACCCAAGATTTTAAAGTCGAAACAAGGATTTCAACACAGAATGTTTTGATTGCTGTAGTCAGGTTACAGCAGTACTATACCCACATTTGTCATGTGTAGTTTCTGGGTGGAATGTGCATAGACTCCATACATGGGACTGGACTAGTAGACATGCACATTGGCATTGTGACTGTCTCTAGTGCATGAACAAACTCTCTCTAAGAACAAGGCATGGGTAAAGGTGATTAGAATATTGGGCACGTCAGTGACTCATTTCTGGTCCGTTGTGAGCGATACTTAATGCAACCAGACACAACTGGTGCCCACCTCTTTATCTGTAGACATATTCAAAGTCAAAATTACAATTTGAAAATAATAACTTGTCTGCGTAAAAGGGGGAAAGGGGAAACCTATCAAAATGGTAAGATAGCGTAAAAACGATATGATGGCAGATGACATTTGTGTGCTTTGTCGTATTGGTCTTTCAGTCAAGAGAATCTGGCCTCAGGTGGCTTCCTCCAAACAGCCCAAACTTGGCTAACACAGGAGTTGCCCTTCTCTAGAATTAGTGAGTCCACTACAGGTTACACATTTACCTCCTGTGTGGGATCTTTTACTTCCCTTGGCATAGACACCAGATAGAAGGGACCACCGGCTTTTTAGTGTCTCTTCCAAAAGACACAGGCAAATGTAGGGTGAACGAAATTGCCTAAGTTTCGAAACGGTGATAGTTGGGATTGAACCATCGTCCCCTTGATTGACTGTCTGGTGCTCTACCGCGTGACCACCCTCCCTTTGAATCTTCTTTATGTCATTTCGAAACAGTTTTGTACGACTTACATTAGATCCGTTCACCAGTAGGGCAGTGTGACTGGGTGCTCAGTAGGGGACATGAGTTGAGCAGTCCTTACGACCTGATGCTGTGTGACTTATAGAGTTTACCTAAATCCTACTTTTATGTTCTCAGCTGCCTGTGATTTTATCATGTAATTAATATAACTCTACTCATTTGGGACGTCTGTGTCACTGTGTGACTTGTAAGTCTGGGTGGGGCAGTTACTAAGAGACTTGTCATTATAGTCTGATACGGTTTGTCGTACTTGAGCGATATACTTTTGTTATATGACTTTATGGCACCAGTCACAGTTGAAGCAAAGCACAGAAATCATTACAGTATAAAGCCGAACCCTCTCCTTTGGAAACCCGTGACAATCGAGAGTGATTTACTGTGACGCAAACACATTTCAGTTGAAATTATGGGGTGCTGTGAAAATGTGAAAGATTTGCCGAAAGTCACACCCACAGAACGCAGTACGAAATGAAAGGGTAGTTCCAACAGAAGAGCACATACACCTGTGGGTGAATGGGGGTTTAACACCCTCCACGTGAGAGAGGTGCCTTTGATCTCAGCATGACTGAAGCACTGCCGAGCGAGCAACGAAAAGTCGCAGGTGAAATTAATTAGTCTTGCAATATGTTATACTTCACTGACGTCACTCCGATGTATAGCTTTATGTAGAGACCCAGGTAAAAACGAATATGGACGGGTAGAAATATGGGTGGACGGGTAAAAAAAGAAGAAGCAAAAAAAGGTCTTGTATTGTTAGTTATGCCTTGAAAGTGTGAGTGAAAATAGTGTCACATGTGTGTTTGTAGTCCATTTCAGGTCATCAGACACATTTAATAGTTTGTGAACTGGCTTAACAGTTAACATCCATGTGTCCACCAAAACGTGTGACTGGCAATAATTTTATCCTTCATAAGGCCCTGCTCCGATGAAAATGAAAACAAGTTCAACGTTTCACTGTTTTACAGGATTTTTAATTAGTTTACCACCAGTATATCTGTAGCATATAATTATTGTTCAGTGTGCTTGTTATAATGAGAAAATTCAAGAAATGTTAGGTGATATGAATGTTAGCCATTATTGAAGCACAGGAAAGAAGGATATTTGTTGGTTTAAAAAAATATGTCAATTTGTAATCACATGAAAGTAAACATTCTCTTGGTGAGTACTACAGTCATGTAAAGTAGTTGGCACACATAAAGTTTATTACATCAGAATAATTATGTGGAATTCATTTAGTATTACACTGTAAAGTTAAGAATTTTTTATTTGTAAATATAAATATGATTATGTAACAATATTTCTTTTTCATGACACTGTAAAGTTAACAAATATTTTTAATATGATACGCTTATTGTCTCTTAAAAATGGATTTATGCAAATTGCAATCAGCAAGTCAGTTTCAAAGATTTGCAATATAAACTGCAGTGATCTGTAATTACTGAAATGCTGAGATAACTGTTTAAAAACATCCACACAACTGGGGTCCACAAACATTTAAATCGTGTTACTGTTTACCCCCTGGGTAGGCACCCTTTACCCCTCCAGGTGTTTGCACTCCACTGCTTGAACTTTGGTTCCATATTTAATTATTGTGACATGTTTTTCTGTAAGCTTCACAAACTGGGGTTAATGTTCCATTTCTACCCATTGTTTTATGAAACGAATATCCCGTGATTATAATTGTGATTTAAATCCAGTATCACCAAATGCAACTCTTAGCAACATTTTCAGGGTTGTGAAATTTTTTCTGGTTCTGTGAGTAGTCTTCACTACTGTAGAATTTCTCTGCAACAAATCCTGTTTACACTGCAGCTCTAAGCCACTTTGCAGACAACTGGTGTTTTCTTGGAACCACTTACCATGGGGTAAATGACTTAACACCTCCACATCTAAGCATTCAGCTCCAGGTTTGACTAACAGCTTTCCCAGTACTCTGCTGTCAAGCTCTCCCTTGTGTTCAGTGAAACTCAGGCTGTCTGCTCTGTAATAACAGGTTTGTTCTAGTCACCTTGGGGAGTGAAAGATAGATGGCTCTGGGTAGCCATCTCACTCCACACAGGTGACAGTAGGGAGTTCTCTTTGCCCTCTCTCTTTGACCCTTGGTGCCCCAATCTGTAGTCCAGGGCGGTTACTGGATGATATATAGGGGTAGGGCTGTTGGAAGGTTGTCCCTTGTTTGAAATTGTTTTTGTCATTGTTGATGTAGTGTCTTCCAGGCATGTAATGCAGTGCCCTGGAAACTGCCTAAGAGTTTCTTTCATGTTAAACCTATGCCTCAAAGAAAAGGTTTGATTTATGGTATGAATTCTTCAATATTCAGATTAGGTGTATTTCTTCATTTAGACATTTTGTTTTTGTTGGTTGATACTGATGTCCCTTGTACATTATGGTGGAAACATGGCTGGCTGGATATGTTCTGAGATTTTAGTCCCGTTTCACAACACGCTGTAAATGTTTGCTGATGACATGATAAACTGATCATGATGCTGTGAGGTGTGTGTGTGTGTGTGTGTGTGTGTGTGTGCGTGCATGTGTGTGTGTGCATGTGTGCGTGTGCGCGTGTGCGTGTGCGTGTGTGCGTGTGTGCATGTGTGTACACAGATTATTTTAAACCGCTCCGACATGGCTATGTCTAGTTTGACAGTTACTTCTTGTGTAAACAAAACAGTTATTTGATGATGAACTGTCGAGTCACAGTGACTGGTAAAGGAGCTTGTAACTGTGACAGACCAGTCCATCACCACTTGGCATCTCTGGGAAGTATTGAGCCATGCCTTTAAATTTACTGAACACAAATTCATTTGTGAATTTTTAGCACTTGTGGTCCTTATGGTCAGGAACTTTTGCTACACAGCTGACTGTTCAAACTGAGGCAAGATAATTTTCCAGGCTTCAAAATGACATCATGTATTTGAACCGCAGTCCATGAAATAGAAAGAAGGATGCCCTAACCACTCTCTGTATTGCGCTGTATTGTACTCTGGCGTGTGTGTTATGACATGATGCAAACTATTCTATCTGTAAATGAACTACAATTCACAACTAATACTGAAATGGAACATATTGTGCTAAGTGGAATCGTTAAACTACAACAAGTGTTGAAACATGACCAAACATTGTCATAATGGCTGCATTTGTTCTTGTTTTGTACATGTTCCGTTTTCCTGTACTTTGATTATTATTACATATTATATGGTTCCCATACATTGACTATTATTAATTTTATGGAAATACACTCCATTTAATCAAGTCTGGTCCACTTCTTGTCAATTACCTTGCATGGTCAAGCATTCTGTTGTGTCCACTGAACCTACACTGAACACTGACCCTGGGGAGATGCACAGATTGCTGCCCCCACCAATTTATTGCTACACTGTCATTGCTGACACCCACTCATTATTACCCATGTGACATTCACAAATATGACAAGGACTTTAATGAATAACTTGGAAACTGGTCATACTGTGTCTATTGCTTCAGGTGAGACTTGTGGTAGCCACTTCTGTTCATTGGGGCCCGAATGGAAATAAGTATTGTTGCTTCTCTGCATTATGCTCATTAGAATACGGGTGTATTCATGTATGTCTTAATTGAATTGTCTGTGTTATATTGTAAATGAGTGAATTTTACAAAAATATTTGAAACATTAATGTGTTCATTCGTCTCCAAAGGTAATTGCTTCTTGGTGGTCATAATATGATTTCTTTTCTCGTTACCTTTGAAGTACATTTTTAGTCATATTCATGTGTATGTTTATGATTAATGTGATCATATGTGCAAATGCAAGACATTGTACACTGCCATCAGTAGATCACGATAGGGTTTTCAAAGGTAGGAACAATGTTACCACTTGATTTTTTCTTAAAATTTCACCTGCTTAAAAACAAACTAGCTCACTGCTGTACCATAAGAGTCCAGCAAAAATGTTTTTTATTTATCATATATGGACACTTCATGTACAAAATATTAAATTCACAGATTCAACCGTTGGGCACTGAACAATCTGTCTCACTTTGCACAGCCAGACAATTAGCTATGTCATGTGTCATTTTTGAGCACTGACATCATATACAATTGAGGGTTGCCACATCGGGTGGTGTGTGAATGCCTGTGTGCATGTGTGTGTGTGAGTGCACGCATGCGTGCGTGTGAGTGCATGCATGCGTGCATGTGAGTGCATGCACACTTCAGTGTTCCTGGCAACAAGTTGTAACCTTAACCCATCATTAAAATAAGATCAGATGGTTGCATAAGCTCCCCAGATCAGTCACGCCCAAGATACATATTGTGTCCCCAGTGAAAGTGTCACTAATCCTCTGCAGTACCAACCAACCAAACAGAGGCACCATACCCCAAGTTGATCCTGTTATTCACCCCCTCCAGTCTGGTCATTCTGTTTGACCACAGACTGACCAGGGGAGAAGCACCCAAGGGTAATCAAGCATTGGGTAACAGTTTAACTGCAACAAGTGGTAATACTGGTCCCTGACAACAGACAGAACACAAAGGGTGTGATTTACTCAGCCAAACCCTTGGACACTGTGTAGGCTAATTACAGGGCCCCTGCTATTTACCCCTGAGTACTTTCTCATGAGATTCCTGTGGGTTAAATACCCTCAGGTGTGAGGCTTTATTTGTCAGCAGTATACGGAGCTTTGATGAGCAGGCTTGTACAAATAGGAAACATTATTGGCCCGTAAAATGTGGAATATTTGCTGTGTTTAAGTGTCACCTTCTACATATTTGTGCTTTGCAGAATCATGTGCTTGTGCTTAAAATTGGTTTATATTGTGATTTGATTTTATATTTCACTTTAGGGTATCTCTTTTATGCGCTTCAGCAGTCTATTTTGGTGTGTCTAAATAGCACTTTGGAGTTGCCATGGTGCATTTTTGTGTCTGTAGAGTGCACTTTCTTTTTCTCCTTAGTGCACTCTGGTACATATCTGTGGTGCACCTATTGTGTCACTGTAGTGCACTTTGATGTATCCAAGTTGTTGCAAGTTGGTGTGTT
This sequence comes from Ridgeia piscesae, assembly GCA_025642075.2. Classification (NCBI taxonomy): domain Eukaryota; kingdom Metazoa; phylum Annelida; class Polychaeta; order Sabellida; family Siboglinidae; genus Ridgeia; species Ridgeia piscesae. The sequence continues at coordinate 153,810 of JAODUO010000045.1, forward strand.
ACTAAAAGGTATACACCCAAATAGTATATCTCCATAAGTATAACGGACATTGTTTTATTTAGTGCACAAAAGTGTGTTCACTGTTCTGTACATTTGTGTCCCTAGTACACTCCAGTGTGTTCACTGTTTTGTACATTTGTATCCCTAGTACACTCCAGTGTGTTCACTGTTTTGTACATTTGTGTCCCTTGTACACTCCAGTGTGTTCACTGTTTTGTACATTTGTGTCCCTTGTACACTCCAGTGTGTTCACTGTTTTGTACATTTGTGTCCCTAGTACACTCCAGGGGTTTTTTTTCACTGTTTTGTTACATTTTTTAGTTCCCTAGTACACTCCAGTGTGTTCACTGTTTTGTACATTTGTGTCCCTAGTACACTCCAGTGTGTTCACTGTTTTGTACATTTGTGTCCCTAGTACACTCCAGTGTGTTCACTGTTTTGTACATTTGTGTCCCTAGTACACTCCAGTGTGTTCACTGTTTTGTACATTTGTGTCCCTTGTACACTCCAGTGTGTTCACTGTTTTGTACATTTGTGTCCCTAGTACACTCCAGTGTGTTCACTGTTTTGTACATTTGTGTCCCTAGTACACTCCAGTGTGTTCACTGTTTTGTACATTTGTGTCCCTAGTACACTCCAGTGTGTTCACTGTTTTGTACATTTGTGTCCCTAGTACACTCCAGTGTGTTCACTGTTTTGTACATTTGTGTCCCTAGTACACTCCAGTGTGTTCACTGTTTTGTACATTTGTGTCCCTAGTACACTCCAGTGTGTTCACTGTTTTGTACATTTGTGTCCCTAGTACACTCCAGTGTGTTCACTGTTTTGTACATTTGTGTCCCTAGTACACTCCAGTGTGTTCACTGTTTTGTACATTTGTGTCCCTAGTACACTCCAGTGTGTTCACTGTTTTGTACATTTGTGTCCCTAGTACACTCCAGTGTGTTCACTGTTTTGTACATTTGTGTCCCTAGTACACTCCAGTGTGTTCACTGTTTTGTACATTTGTGTCCCTAGTACACTCCAGTGTGTTCACTGTTTTGTACATTTGTGTCCCTAGTACACTCCAGTGTGTTCACTGTTTTGTACATTTGTACCCCTAGTACACTCCAATGTGTTCACTATTTTGTACATTTGTATCCCTAGTACACTCCAGTGTGTTCACTGTTTTGTACATTTGTGTCCCTAGTACCCTCCAGTGTGTTCACTATTTTGTACATTTGTGTCCCTAGTACACTCCAGTGTGTTCACTGTTTTGTACATTTGTGTCCCTAGTACACTCCAGTGTGTTCACTGTTTTGTACATTTGTACCCCTAGTACACTCCAATGTGTTCACTATTTTGTACATTTGTGTCCCTAGTACACTCCAGTGTGTTCACTGTTCTGTACATTTGTGTCCCTAGTACCCTCCAGTGTGTCTATGTTGTATTTTACGAATATCACTCAATAGTGTACTTTTCTGTGTCTCAACAGTACATTTTTGTTTCTCTCACAGTGCAGAGTTCTGTTTGGTGTAAGTGTTAATTTCCATAGAACAAAGTGTAACAAGTTGATAAATAGATGGCTCTGGCAGTCACATGTTCAGTTAATCAGACCTTGCCTCAGACTCATCTGTATTCATTGTTTGTGACGACCGGATGTCGGTTTAATTAATTTTACAAACGTGTCAATGAGAAGAACATAGCCAGTTGGTTTAGTACAAACCACAGACAGGCATCAATTAACATTTGCGGTGTCAATATCATTGAACCAAAATGAATGTGGTTTTGTGCAACCTTTACAACTTTCCGGGATATATTCAAAGTTGTGTGTGACTGTCATTATCTAAGTTATGGTAGACATGATCTGAAATGGTTGAAACAGAATGTAATTTGTAAAAAAATCATTATAGGTTTGATAATTCATATGTGGGTTTAACATTCAGTATGGTCAATTTGCAGATAGTACACAGTTGCTGTATCTACATTGCTTGGATACATTGGTATCGAGTATAAACATCTAATGTATTTAAATGTTTGTGATTAACAAATGGCAACATTGAACATTTCTTCTGAACTTTGCCATATATCCACAGCTCTGCCACATATGTTAGCTACATTGATGTTTAGCTTTTAGCTGTTATATAATTGGAAATGAAAGTTGAGCTAGATTAGCAGAGCATGGTGTTAAATGTCAACCACTTCTCGCAAAGTCTAGACCTGACACCTCAGTTGGTATCCAAGCAGGGTTGTTTTTTCAGCTATTTGCAGATATATGTGGTAGTGTAATTCAGACAGCCAATCCTCTATTCCTAATTGCAAGCCTATATTCCCGCCACCACCCGTATCTGTGTCTGTGTGTATATCGTATGTGTATCGTACATCCTCAGTTGCCACATATTATACACTGGCAACAGTGATGGATTTATCTGTTTCTTTCTTGCAGACTCATCTGGTCTGTGTCAGATTCTTTGTTGGGATTACTGTGGTTTCCTCCTGCCAGGATAATCTGCCTGGCTTAGTGTCTCATCAAGGGGTTGTGTGGTTTGTTTCCACGTCCAGGGTGAGCTGTCTCGTACAACTGTCACCATACAGGGAGAGGCCGAGTCGTGGAATATGTCACATAAGAGGCTGGTGACAGAATCACTTCTTGACTATTCCAACCTGTCACCGTGGTCATTGTCAGCAGAGTGGTGGCAGGCTTTACAAAGACAGTCAGGTCGACCTGTGCCATGTGCAGTTGCCCCATAAGATATATCTTCACACTTGGAATGATATATTTGTCATTTCCTCCCAACTAGTCCCAGGTTTGATTTTTTTCAGGAATTTGTTTGTGCAAACTCCTTATTTAACCCTCATGCAGCCTTACGTAAATAACCCTTTGCAGGAATCCATGTGGCTATTCTTTTCAGAGGACGATAGTTCCACTGCAAACTGCCAATTCCATCATGTCAGTCAAGTTGTCAGTCCTGACAAGTTACAATTGGAATGAATCAATAACAATTAAAGCCGGAATTGGTAGTGTTATTTCAGTTACAATTAGTAAATATCATGTGCACTCAGTGATATGATAATGACTATTGATAATCATAAACACACTTCTGCTCTTCCTGTTATAATGTTGAATAATTTTAGCTGATATGCATTGAAAGTATAAATTAGCCAGCCTTTCTTATGTGACAGTCAGTGGCTGACAAGGAGATGCCGAACTTCACATGGTTTAATCAGAACGCACTTGTTAACTTAATAATGCATCAGTGATTGCTATGCTTGGCCAGTTGCATTGTGGGAAGACATCACTGCTTGAGTTCACAAACAGAGCTGGATGATAATAGGTCCACTTCAGCCTCCCCATGAGCTAACATGCTCTGGTTATTTAGTGCATTCTATTACCCATTTCCAATTACTTGAAACCCCAGAGAATTTAATGGAATTCATGTAAAATGTAGCAGGATAAATCTGATCATTGTGAGATTAAATAACATTTACTTTTCAAATGGATGAGTACCATTTTCAAGTCTGATGACGTGGTTAATGACTGTTTTGTTCTGAGGATGTTAAGAATGTTTGTATTAACATTTTCCATGTAGACATAACAACAGCTACATTCTTTTCTGTAGTAGACAATGTAATATATTTTAAATAACATTTCAATAATTTATGAATATAATTATTAGTGTCTTGCTGCATAGAAAATAACGAATATTTCAGCGACAGTGTGAATTGTGCGGGCAATAAGACTGTATAAATGACATTTACTGTCCAAAATTAGAAGAATAATAATATACAATATGACATACAATGTGTATCCAGTCTGCCTTGATGGTTGGACTTGACAGTGCAAGGCTGTTGAATGTGGCCACACTTCATGTAAGAAATTCCAAGTTATCCCTTAGTAGCCTTTATCAAGACAGATAAGTAAACAAGTTCTGGAAACTACTGTTGTTCTTTGGCTGACATTCCCAGGCTGGTTTCACATTAAATAAAACTACGGAACTGTGCCGCTGCCTAACTATGAAGTCCTGGGAATGCCTACAGGATTGTAAAACTTAAGGTTCTATTGGTTAAAAATGTACGTAAAGAAACTGATGTCCCACATCCCTGCAATGGAGGCTGATGAGTAGTTTTCATGTTCTGACCTGAGAACACACAACCCCACCACCACCAATCATTTTGTGTCCTTAGGAATACCTCTGTGGTATATAAATACCAGCATTTCCCTGGTCAGCTTGTTCTGGCTGACCCTAGCCTAGGGTTGAGACATACAGGAAGACTGGGAGTGCACTGGCAAGGCAGCCATTGGTTGCTAGGCAACTGAAGTCTACCAGCCCAACTGGGCTAATTAGTAGGGGCACCAGTATCCAAGGTGGACAGGGACAATCTGTATAGGTTGGGGAAAGACTTCCTTCCTTCATAGTGGAAAGGTCTGGCCTTCACACTAGAATAAGCTGGCAGTAATTTATGTTCTTTTATTTTACTGGAATGACTAGAATGAGGCTTGTGTTGATACTGATCATAGATTTATGCTTTCCCTCCCTCTTACCAGGCTGACTCCACCAACAATTTGATCCTCTCTTACATTTCCCTCTTACTCTCAACTCCTCTCCCAATCCCTCCAAATCTCTCTCAACATCTCAAGAAATGATATATTATGTCATATTGTTATATATTTAACATGAGATATTTGCAGCACAGAAGAAGGGTTTTAAGTCAACAAAACAAGAAAGACAATGATTTGTTATTTAATTTGTTTTTTACAGTTTTATTGTCGCGTATTCTCGCTCGCCAATCAGATGTAATTAGTGATGTTTGTGTGTGACAAATGGTACTCTTGTATTTAAGTGAAAATCGCCATGACTGATAATAGATGCATCCCTTCTTATGTCACATGAACAATCTGCATTCTCCACTTTTGACAAAAAGGTGGTTGACATATTTGTGTGGGGCTCTCAAATCTACATTTTTATGGGGCTCTCAGATCTACATGTTTGTGTGAAGTGCAGTGAATTACAAGTGACAAGTCCTTTATAAGCCAACAGGGGTGAATCACACTGTTTAGACTAGAATTTCTCTATTGTGTCTCTAAAAACAAATAAACTCTGGTTGTTGAACATAGATAAACACAGAGGTCAAGGTCATTTAGTTCAAAAAGAACATCAGAAAATGTCACTGCACTGATTTGGGACCTGGAAAACATAAAGTGACTGAGTTCTTTTTTGGCATTCCTTTGTTACTTGTTACTAAATAGCAAACATTCCTATAGTCATGCCACAAGAGCTAGTAAGTTTTATAAAATGTTTTATTTTCATGTAAAGTGGGCAAATTATGTGTGATGTGTGTGTTACTTAATCATATAAATATAAATTATTTAGGATTATTTTAATATATTAAATTTTTCTAAAATATTTATTTACGTTTTTAACAAACTGCAGGATTAGCTGACTGTTTCTAGCTGGTGGTGAAAACTATAGTACCTGAAATACGTTATTCAGTTTGATCGTTCGGTGTGACTGGGCCAGGTGAGTAGGACGGTGGACCAGTAGGACAGTTGCCCAATGGACACTTGACAAATGGTCAAATAAAAAATTTACATTTGCTCAGTGAAACAAAATCCTAAGTATAATAAATCTTAATCCTAACCCAAATTAATTTATTACACTTCATGGTTTTATTACATTTATGGATATTTCTTTACCACAAATCAACAGTCCAAGTTATCGTTTGACCACAGGGCAACTGTCCACTGGACAGTACCCTTGGTCAGGAAGAGGGGTGATGGATGTGCCCCACATCTGCTGCCCTGCCTCTGTGCTCCCTCCCTGGAATGTACACCTGTTGTGGCACTGCTCCTGCATTCCTCTCCTGTCTCTGACAGTTTCAGACACTTTTTACTGAAGAGTATGTAAACAGTGATACCCAGCTGTGTGCTGGGGTGGGGTGGGGTGTGGTATATGTGGGGTGGGGTCACAGACATATGGGTGGAGTGGGGATGGTTGGTAGCCATTTATTTATATAGCAACAAGTGTGAAACTAATCTTTTATACCTATTTTCATTCCTGTCAGCCTGCATTCCTATTGACAACTTTCACTTCTAATCACAACACATCGGATAGTGAAAAATGATTTAATAGTGACATTAAATAATTATAGTTATTATCCATAAACCTTTGAAGAATTTTTCAAAATCTCACTTCGGATCTTTCATAGAGCCGCTTCCAAAATGGTACTCGTACATATGCATATGCTAAGAAGTGGCAATTATTATAATTTACTTGTTAAACAATTGCATTAATTTAATTACGTATTTGTTGTATTACCAAACTTGTAAAAATGGTGTTTTGTAGGCTTCAATGTGTTTTGTAGGCTTCAATGTGTTTTGTAGGCTTCAATGTGTTTTGTAGGCTTTGTGACATCTTTGTGAGTTTTCTATTATATTACATGAAATTAATATATCAGTATTACCATATTTTGCATCCAACGAAATCATCACATGCTGACTGCATAATGATGAACAAACCACGCAACACAAATGTTAATTAGAATTAACCCCCTGTGACGCGAGGACGCTGCAGTTTACCTGGCGACTAGACCAAAGTAGCCATTAAGTTGACAAGAATGCGGACTGTGTGATCGTGGGTTATGGTCTCATTATGTCTTGTTAATAGCAATCACTTACGATTCCGCTGCGGCCAAAATTATAGGCTTTATCAATACGCAACTAAATTGGCCAGTGTGTGCAACAATTTTCTCAGCAGGTGTCCCCCCAGTGTATTCGCCCCAACTCACTGGCATGCTACTCACTATTGTTGGGGGTAGAATGACAAGATTATGGGGTGTGATAACCTCAGTCTGGTTCTCCCACAGAAAGGGGGCACAATTAGCAAGAGTGTCAGGACTCAGGTCCTTGTACAAGCTACCCTGTGAGGGGCGCTTACAGAAGGGTGATTCAAGTTACAGGGAAGTGGTCTCTGCAGTGAGCCTCTCAAGAGCCCTGTGGTGATATTAATCTCCAGAAGGATCACTCTCAATTGCAGAACTATTCCGCATATCTCCCCTTGAGACATCTGCAGTGTATGCTTACTGGTTAGTTAGAGACCTATCATTTTTATAATGACTAATTTGACTATCCTCTGTAACATGTTGAAGATTTTCACACTGTAAGCTGACCATGAGCTTGCTTAACCTGTTGGTGTTTACGTATCCAAGCAAGAACTTAGGATTCTGGTGATCTTTATTCAATAAGTTTGTAATAATAATAATGTTCTTTTATTCAGCAGCCAGAGAAGAGACTGAGCAGTATGATTGGATGTTAAATATTTAGTAAAATTTAAAATATAGTACGTATATATTTAGATCACTGAATTGTGTATCAGATCAATTATTTAGCTTATATTATTACATTATAATTAATTAGCTTATATCGTGGCTAATTTGTGTAGGCAATTATATGTTGCAGTTTTATTAATTATTTTATGCATAGTACACAGTGAATTATTTGTGTAATTTAGATCAGGTTAAATGTTTTCTGGGGATCAAAGAATATGCAAGTTTCTATTAATAACATTGTGTCATATGTAATCTGACTATATTCTTGTAGGTACAGCAACACTAAAGTAAGTTAGGTTAATCCCACGGTTTGAAGAAGTGATAAATGACTCAACAATAATATTTATCGGAACAAACGACTCCTGAGTTTGTGGTTGGTTCTCCTGCAGCCCTCTCTAAATAAACACGATTCGTGATAACATCTGATGGTAGTGATGCATTCATGACATCAAGTCTCCGCCCTTGTTTTATCTGACAACAGTTCATTGTTTGCTGGCTTCCATTTGGTCAACCACAAACTGATCACGTCTGATTCTCATCGGGGTACCGCTATTTGTGGTTTATACTCCCATATTGCAGCTTTGTTTGTGCTGCCATCTGTTGATCGCGCCACTGAACATGACAATATTGATGACTTGTGGTTTCCGACTTAATGCTATATTTGGGGTTTCACTGCAGGCTTATTTCCTGCTTCCCATCCCATCCCCAAACGACCTCTCTGGGTATTACCTGAGGATTATCCAGGGAGAAAACAATAAGTTTCTTTAGACGTAAACACAGAGGAAAATGTCAGATTCCACGAGTCCACAGCATCAGTCTGTCCCAGTAATTGAAAGGATGCTACGTATGCGAGCATCACAGTGGCATGAACTATGGAATACTCATAAACTGATTTAAACATGAGTTTAATTTACAACATGAAGACTTCATCAGCCAGAACACTGGGCCACTGCCACAAGCTTGATGAGTCTCACTTCTTGTGCAGATCACATTTTTTAGACCCTGAAATTGGTCAGTTTGGCCCATCATCACAGGTTGTGGGTACAGAGAGACTGTTGGCCACTCTCCCCACTAGTAGGGGCGAGGAATGTGACTAAGCCAGGGACAGTTGTGGGTCATATGTCTCCCCAGAACATCCCAGGAATGCACAGGTGTCTAAGGTGTAGGTCAACACAAACACTGGTGGTGGGTGGACTCAACCAAGGCACTCTCACTCCTAGGAGGAGACTTGGGAAGATTCTTGCTTTACAGTCACCTTGCTAATACAGCCACCTTCTCAATACAGTCACCTTGATAGTAAGGATAACTTTTCAATACAGTCATTTTGGTAATATAGCCAGCCACCTTGTCTATACAGTCACCTTGGTAATACAGCTACCCTGTTTATATAGTCACTTTGGTAATACAGCCACCTTGTCAATGTAGCCACATTGGTAATACAGCCACCTTGTCAATTCAGTAATCTTGGTAATGCAGCCACCTTGTCAATTCAGTCACCTTGGCAATGCAGCCACCTTGTCAATTCAGTCACCTTGGTAATGCAGCCACCTTGGCAATTCAATCACCTTGGTAATTCAGCCACCTTGTCAATTCAGCCACCTTGGTAATTCAGCCACCTTGTCAATTCAATCACCTTGGTAATGCAGTCACCTTGTCAATTCAGTCACCTTGGTAATTCAGCCACCTTGTCAATTCAGTCACCTTGGTAACTCAGCCACCCTGTCAGTTCAGTCACCTTGGTAATGCACACTGGGGTCCAAAATTATGTCTATGGCAATTTTGAACCGTAAATGTTTGACAACTGTTTTGTGAAGGTTTTGGCTGTTGCTGATGTGTTGTGTTGCTACTTGCAGTGTCTGGCGAGCCACAACGCATGACAGTAGGACCAACCGATGTCAAGGTCATTCAAGGTCAAACTGCGATACTAAAATGTGTCGTTGAACATATCAAAGGAATTGTACAATGGGCGAAGGATGGAGTGCTACTAGGTAAGTGGTTTATTAGTGTTCTTCTCAAAGTAATTCTTTATTTATTGTTTTTGTTAGGTAAGTAAATTCTTAGTTTTCTTTACCTGGAGAAACAAGTTATTTATTCTTATAGCATCTAATGATGTGACGACTGTTACGTGACGCAGTGGTTGTGACTGCAGGTGTACTTGTTTTGTTGGAGCAAAACGATTGGTGAAAATGTCCATTTATAAGTCTTGATGAAAAACGTGCGATTTATGCTTGGGGTTAAAACAAGTTTTAGATTTTGTTATAAAAAATAAGATTTGTTACTGATATATTTTAGGACATGTGTCTTTCACTGTGCATCTCTCTTAGAAAATCAACAATGTGGTTCATAGCATCGACCGTGTGAATTACTCAAGAGATTAGTGTTAGGAAAGTTGACTAACCAGCTCTCAATGGAAAAAGGATTTGTTGTATTATTTCTCTGTACACATCTCGGAATACGGTGTACAGTGCTAATTAATGAGCATTGATAAGGTTTTTCACTAATCCACCAGTTTTGTTGATTGGAACAAAACACTATAAAACCAAAGCAAATGGTTGAATGAGATATGGCTGTATATTGTATTGTATTCTTTACAGTTATACAATTAGACTTAAGGGAGGAGGAAAGTCTAAAATCTGTTTTTATTTCTTAACTTAGAGCAATGTAACTGGTGGCAGATGGTGAGTTATGCTAAAATACACACTGTACCATTCTTTCAGATTTTTAGGGGTACCCCCCTCATATGGTTGACATCATGGATTTACATATTCGATTTTTACAGAAATTGTTAAGGCATAACCAACTGGTAAATTTCAACCAAAAAACACACAGATATACATATTCTATAGGCAGTGACAAAGTTACATTTTGGATTTTTTTATTTTTTATTTTTTTATTACACCCATGTGTTTCACACCAGAATTTGTGACTGTACCTTATTTCAATGGCATATTACAACAATACTATGGCAAATATTTATTTTTTAAACCTATAAATCGTCTGTGCAGTCTTCTAAGTTGGACACAGGCCACGATTATTGCAGATAGTAGATTGACCAAACTGATAGAACATTGCACAGATAGATGTTTGGAGCAACAGTAAGTAGTAACCAGATGGTTGTGAATAAACAAATTTTTTAGTTTGGTTTTCTGCCATCTGTTGTATAATATTCCCTCTGGCTGTGATACATTCTTTTCACTCTTGGCAAATATTCATATTGACTAACCATAGTCAATGAAAGGATATTTTGATGTTTTGCGATTTATTATCTTTAAATGTCTAGCAGATAGTGTACCTACAGGGCACAATATAACAATAGTAACAGAAATTGGCTATGAGAAAGTAGTAATTCTCCCACAGTGTGATAACAGTATGGAACAAATTACATACAGATTCTGTGAATGCAGATTGGTGTAATTACATGTAAATCACTCTGGCAGGTATGTGATAAGGCCAGAATAAAAGAGAGAGATAGTCTGGACTTTTGATATGTCAACTGCTTCCTTGTCCAGTAGCCATCTGTTGCTTCAATATCTGGGTGACAGCCTTGTTAAATATAGTCAGTACTAAGTAGTCCAGACATGGGGTCAAATATATTTGTATTTGAAAGTATTTAAATACTTTTTTCAAAGTATTTTTATTTTATGTTTAGGAATTAAAAGTATTTGTATTTAAATACTTTCCTAAAGTATTTGACTTATTTAAATACTTTTTCAAATACATTGTCAGTATCAATATTCCTGTTTCAAGATCATGTGTAATGCCTACCAAACTGATTACCTTCTCAGCAACTTCTGGCAACAGTGCTAATTACTGATGAAGACACTTAACAGCAAATATCCCCCATGGCCCGGGCAGTGACCACAACTTTTGTTAGCTCTGAGCCAGAGGATGGATTAGCACCTGACAGTGACCTTAGGTCAATATCCCCTTTGTTCTTTAGTCAGGCTCCAAGCTGGCGCCAGCTATTTTGGTTTCCTGGCTGACTTTGAAGTTGAGCTGTCACACTTCCTCACAAGATCCTAGCAGTCATTAGCAGTGTCTCTTCTGAGGGCAACATAGGCATTTTAATATGGACCTCCTGGCTTAACATAACAAACAATATATTTTGGCCTTTACTCCTGTGGATAGAGATTTCTAAGCCAGTTGTCACTGTGATGTAGTTAGCAATAACAATACTCCCTAGCACTGGTCTGCCTGTCATCATATGAGCAAAACACTGATTATTGCTACAAACTATATGTCCCAATATATGAGTTGCTTTTCTGTTACCTACATAGTATGTAGTACTTCCTAAAAGTGAAAAATATTTGAAAAGGTATTTTAAATACTTTCCAAATGTATTTGTATTTAAATACATTGTATTTAAAAGTATTTGTATTTGAATCCCTCAAGAGTATATTTGTATTTAAATACATTTAATTGTATTTGACCCCCTGTCTGCTAAGTACAGTTGTATTTATTATATGGTGACCTCTGTAACACAGGCATGTAGCTGTTAGGGCCAACCTAGGACAATTGAGTTGTGCTTAAATGTAAAGTTCAGGAAACTATTTATGCTGTATTGTCACCTTGCTATTAGGGTCAGTTTAGTCTAGTCACATGGGTGGCCTTAATAACGAGGTCCCATTTTTCAGTTATACTCTGTGGATACCCCGGTAATACAGCACCTTATATAATCATCTGAGGATTGACCCAAATTATATATATGAAATGAAAGTGAACATTTTAATCTTGCTGATGTGTGTGCGTGTAGTGCATTCATGTGTACAGGCACACACATCAGCAAGACTAAAATATAATATATATATATATTAAGGATGGGATGAATCTGGAATTTATAACACATATATATTAAGGATGGGATGAATCTGGAATTTATAACACATATATTAAGGATGGGATGAATCTGGAATTTTATTCGAATCGAATATCGAAAGAATATCCTAAAAATTTCGAATACGAATATTCAGTGGCTTAAAATGCAATTAGAATTCTGAATGGTGTCGTGATGTCTTGCCGGGGCATGACGTCATCCCGTCGCCATGGGCACAACTTCATGCCAGAGTCGTCGGCATCATGGCCATAGACATCGATCTTTTTGTTTACTTTCTGACCTAACCTTGAAAACGACTTCTTACAGCTACCAAACTTATCCTCACATATCTTAAGTATATATGCACACACTAGGTTACAGAATAAAATAATTTATATTCCTATAAAGAATAAAATTAAGAAAACAAACTCGCCAAAAATCAACATGATCTACCATCAGTAATTTATCGCATGCATCGCTAAATAAATGACCTTCACAAATTCCGGTTTTATGCTAACCCTAAAGTAACTGTGACCCTAACTAAGCTTAAGCTAACTAATTCTAAACTTACCCGAAACTCTAACATTAAACCTTAACTCGACATTACTAACAAAACACCCCTCAACACAATACTCATATTAAGGTAAGCTTCGCGTAGCAGCCACTGACAGCTATGACACTGGCGAGTTTTACGCGAGCTTGTTTTGTGAAATTTATTTGTTTTATATATATATATATATATATATATATATATAAATATATATATATATATATATATATATATATATATATATATATATATATATATATATATATATATATATATATATATATATATTTATAAATTATATATATATATATATTAATATTATACATTCAGGTTTAATTGACTCATGAGGGAAGTGTAACAGAGCCATATGGAGTAAACCATAGATTTTCATATAGAATTAAATGCGTGAATGTGTTAGTTATTTCCGGCCAACCCAAGTATCTGGGGTTATCAAGTTTTCTTCTCTTCCGTCCGCTGTGCGAAGTTAACTTATAGGTGAACTAATCCACTAATCCAATACACCTGTCAGGTTATTAGTCATACTGTATAAAACAGGAGAGCTGTGTTCAGCGGGGTCTCCTGCCTATCCCTTACATAAATTGGTCTATGGGAAGTTGAAATATATTCTTGTTCGGAAATAGCAAAATGTCTTATTTAAAAAATTCAAAATACACACCGGACGTTCAGACAATTGAGAAAATTACACCTGATAAATATAAACGTTGATAAGTGAAAGATTACTGTAAATAAATATGGACACAAAATGGGATTATTTAATTAAGTTGAAATGTATCACTTTTACTACAGTCATGTTTTATATTTAGTATTTAAAAAAAAGTTTTTGATGTATTACTCCTTATGTTAAGTTTGGACATTTTGTGTGTGTGTACTTGTTTGCACGCATGTTAACGCATTAATGAAAATGTGTATGTGGGGTAGTATGTACTAAGGGTATGAATGCCATTGGCCCCCTACATCAAAACAAAATGCTTGGCCCCCTACATCAAAACAAAACGGTTGCAAAAATCATGATGCCGTCAACAGCGAGACATTTTTTCAGGCAAACATTTTTACCTCTCAGATTATGTTTCAGCATTGCATATACAAGTTTACAAATGAGATTGTATTTTGGCTAACTTTACTGAGATAACTAGTACTACTACTTGTGTTTTTCATTGAGATCCTGTATTTTGATTCCAGGCTCCGAGCGAGATATCCCAGGATTTCCCCGCTACAAATTGATTGGCAGCGTCGAGTTAGGAGAATACAACCTCATGATCAGCCGCGTCAGTCTGTCGGATGACGCAGAATATCAGTGCCAGGTGACACCAGCAGATGGTGACAAAGCCTTGATGGGATCAGCACACCTCCACGTCTTGAGTGAGTCACTAGATGGCAGCACTGTGTGTCAACATGGCAGGCTCTAGGCAAAAGGACATCAAACTAGAGAAATAGACTTTCTTTACAACATCATAAATTGTAGTGTTTTGGCTTCTGAGATTTGTAGTTAAAATTTGAAATATTAAGGTAAGCTAAATGTAATAAAAACATATATAAATTTGAGCATTAACCACAAGTTGAACCATGTAATACAATTCATAATATCTAAGCTCTTTCATGATTATAGTCATATGTACTTACTCTAGTGAATTTATACATGTTTACAGAAAACTTTAGAGTAATCTCAGTCAGATTGTCCACAATCTGTTGTATTTGTGTTTATTCTTATTTGATATCAAAGTTTTTACATATGGTACATTTTTGTGTGTATTTATCCAGAATGACAGAATGTGAGTGAATGCCGGGCGAGTGAGTTTATGAATAAAATAATAAAAGAAATTGACGAAAAATATATAATATATATATATATATATATATATATAAATATATATATATATATATATATATATATATATATATATATATAAACATAATATGTGTGTATATATATATATATATATATATATATATTATATATATAATATTTACGGAGGATAAACACATTAAAGCTCAATATAGCACACTTATTTCCAATGTGGTCCTGCAATGAAGAGTTGGTAACAACTAATTTTAAGGTGCTGTAATATTTCTGTATTTAGCCACTATAATAGAAAGCTGGTCACAACAATGCTGTAATATCAGCATTCCAGAGCAAATATCTGGATGGGTTGTTATTTACCCCACTTAGTATCTTTACCCCTCCCAGTGGGTTGATTTGTCTTCTCTGCCCTTCAGTTCCACCAGCTCAGCCCGAGATTCAGAACTACCCAAACGGCTCCGTCATCAAAGTACCGCATGAACAAGAAACGCTCAATCTCACCTGCATCTGTTCCAACGGCAAACCTGCCGCGACAATCACCTGGCTGCGAAACGATGAACTAATCACCGACAACGTCATCCAGTACTTCAGCTACGTGCTCGAGAACAAGTTGGAGGACGCCAAGAGTATTCTGACCGTTCGGCCACAGCATGAGGACAATGGCGCCATCTATACATGTCGCGCGATCAATGATGCAATAAGGAAACCACTCGACACGGTCGTTGTTCTGAGCGTCATGCGTGAGTGATCACGATGCTATATCAATCAATGAAATCATTTTATTGTCCTTAAAAAGGATATGCATTTTACAACTCATGATCACATCTAAAATATATGGAATGGTCACAACAAAATGCAAATGAATTTCCAGATGTATCCATTACAAGAACAATTCAACCAGGTGACATCAATATGACTCATTTAGCATTCAACATTCTAATGGCCACAGGCACAAAACTCCTGCTATAGCGAGATGTTTTACATTTTATACAACGGTATCTCCTTTGAGATGGAAGAACGTAGAGAGCGGGTGATCAGATTCAGTAGCGACAGCATGAGCTTTCTTCAAAATTGCATGGTCGATTATTTTGGAGAGCTTTGGTGTAGGTAAACCAATGATCTTGGCAGAAACACGTGAGATTTTCAGATAGTATAGCTACTCTTTTTGGCTAGTCTGTGGCTTTGCCATATGTACAGAATTCCTCACAGACAGAAGCTTTCAGTGATAACCCCTCCACAAGTAATATCCATAATAGACAAAACACCCCACAGAAAAACTCCTCATAGGCAAAACATTGGTAAAACCCCCCATTCTCGGACAGAATACATCATGGGCAAAAGTCATAAACCCTTGCTGACACAACCCCCCACATGAACCGACCCATTCGTGGGCACAACTAGACTTGGACATAACTCCTTATTGACAAAACCCTTCAGACAAAACCCCACACTTTTTATAGATGGCATTATAGTCAATTAGCTAGATCATTATTATTGACTCTTGTATACGTAAAAAGGGTAAACAAATTATTTTAAATAAACAGATTGCAGACAAAACTAAAAATGACCATAATAGGTCTTGTTTGTGAAGTGTATTTCCATGAATGGTTTTGTAAATTATAACCCTCGACATATCCAGTCAGCTTTCGATATCTTTAATACCGATCGATTCGGAAATCAACAAACTCTTTGTCTTGATGTACCTGTGAACTGTATTTCTTTGGGTTTAGGTGAAAAAGAACTTACCTTGGCATTGTACTTACCTGTGAACTGTACTTCCATGGGTTTAGGTGAAAAAGAACTTACCTTGGCATTGTACTTACCTGTGAACTGTACTTCCATGGGTTTAGGTGAAAAAGAACTTACCTTGGCATTGTACTTACCTCTGAACTGTACTTCCATGGGTTTAGGTGAAAAAGAACTTACCTTGGCATTGTACTTACCTGTGAATTGTACTTCCATGGGTTTAGGTGAAAAAGAACTTACCTTGGCATTGTATTTACCTGTGAAGTGTTCTTCCATGGGTTGAGATGAAAAAGAACTTACCTGGCATTGTGCTTACCTGTTTGTTTCAGACCCACCTGGACCACCTGAGATCACAGGATACGCGACGGACACAGTGAAGACGGGTGACACCCTCAAACTAGTTTGTACGTCAAAGGGTGGCAACCCCTTGGCCCAGGTCTACTGGTACAAGAACGACGCCGAGATCGACTTCTCATACACAAGTGGGGGTGATAAGTCCGTCAACGAACTGGTGTTCACCGTCCAGCCAAATGACAACGAGGCTGTGTACCGTTGTGAGGCATCAAACCTTGTGACATCAACCCCACTGACAACCGAAGTCAAGCTGATAGTGCAGTGTGAGTGCTATAATTGTCTGGGAGCTAATAAGGAAAATCCATCATTAAATATAATCTTATGTTAGATTTAAGGAGCATTTTTAAGATGCAAAAAGCTGTTACTGTTGTTGCAAAGGACAAACATTTGCTGTAGAAAAAGTCACTGTTTAATTGAGACTTGATTTTAAAGTGCAAAACCAGACTAATGACCTGATAGGACGTTTGGTAGACGTTTGGAGAAATAGTATTAAATATGAAGAGATTTATCACACTATTTGTTAAAGTTTTCTTCTTTATGCTCCATTTCTCTACAAAATTGAATATGAAATAAGGTTTTATTCTTGAAATGTGATTGGCTCTTGTAGATTGGCAGATACAAAGTAAACTGGACAGGAAGAAAGACAAGTTCTTCCACGACTGCTCGCTCTGTTTTTAGCAAAGAATTGTCCTTTGTTTGACTGTAAAACAGATTGAAATGAAATGTGTTTGTAGTTGCCCCCAAGAAAGTGACAATCAGTGGCCACCAACATGCCAAGGCAGGGGAAGTGATCAAGCTGAAATGTGAGACAGCCATCAGCAACCCACCCGCGGTTGTCACCTGGTTCAGCAAGGGGCGGCAGCTACAAGGATCAAAGAGTGTCCAGTCCCCGTCTCCAAAGGTCTGTGTTGACAGTTTGATCACAAAGACAAACCGTTTACTTCCACGCTGAATATAATTGTCATTTAAAAATGTTGGAAAAGATTATATAACTGGCACGGGTGTGTATATGTCTGGCACAGGGGTGTATATGTGTGGCACAAGTGTGTATATGTATGGCACAGGTGTGTATGTGTATGGCGCAAGTGTGTATATGTATGGTCAGGTTGGTATGTATGGCACAGGTGTGTATATGTATGGCACAAGTTTGGATATGTATGCCACAGGTGTGTATATGTATGGCACAGGTGTGTATATGTATGGCACAAGTGTGTATATGTATGGCACAAATGTGTATATGTATGGCACAAGTATGTATATGTTTGTACAAGTGTGTATATGTATGGCACAAATATGTGTATGTATGGCACAGGTGTGTATATGTATGGCACAAGTGTATATGTATGGCACAGGTGTGTATATGTATGGCACAGGTGTGTGTATGGCACAAGTGTGTATATGTATGGCACAGGTGTGTGTATGTATGACACAAGTATGTATATTTATGGCACAAGTGTGTATATGTAATGTACAAGTATGTATATGTATGACACAAGTGTATATATATATATGTATGACACAAGTGTGTATATATATGTATGACACAAGTGTGTATATATATATATGTATGACACAAGTGTGTATATGTATGTGAAATGTGTTATGTATGACAAATTGTATATATATTATATAATATATATATATGTATGACACAAGTGTTATATATATGATAAATTGTATATATATTGTTGAACAATTATATAGTAATGTTATATATATATATAATGTATATTTAAAAGTGTATATATATATATATATATATATATATATATATATATGTATGACAAAGTTATTTCATGTATGACACAAGTGTGTATATATATGTATGACAAGTGTGTATATATATATATATGTATGACATAAGTGTGTATATATATGTATGACACAAGTGTGTATAT
Organism: Ridgeia piscesae; assembly: GCA_025642075.2. Classification (NCBI taxonomy): domain Eukaryota; kingdom Metazoa; phylum Annelida; class Polychaeta; order Sabellida; family Siboglinidae; genus Ridgeia; species Ridgeia piscesae. Next base: position 172,295 of record JAODUO010000045.1, read on the forward strand.
ATATGTATGATAAGTGTGTATAGATATATGTATGACACAAGTGTGTATATATATGTATGACACAAGTGTGTATATATATGTATGACAAGTGTGTATATGTATGACACAAGTGTGTATATCTGTGCACTCTCAGACACATGCACATAAACCTACTTCTTCTTCTGCTTCAAGTGGTTAGCTCATTGCTCTATGTCAGCCATATGTTTGTCGAGCTTGGCTTTTAGAGTTTTCCTTCTCGGGTATTTGGGACCTCTACAGTAGTCCCTCCCTTCACCGGACCCTCTGACAAGTGGACACTTGCTATGTCGGGACACTATCTCAATGTATGGACTAGTCCACCATGTTAATGTCCCTCTGATGAGGGGACACCTGATGGACGCGGACAGCGGACAAGATATTTTGGTTTTCATTCCCTGCTGAGGCAGACATAAAGCATTAATTAAAAAAAATTGGTCAAAATGTTTTATTTACAAAATGGCGGCGGACAGAGCAGCAAATCTCCCCGTTTTCAATGAACCAAACACAAACAAATTAGACTACTGTACAGGTTACACATTTACCCCCTTGTGTGAGATATTTTACTTCCCCTGGTATAGACACCAGATAGAAGGGACTAATGGCTTTTAGTGCCTCTTCTGAAAGACACAGGCAAAGTCTCGAAACAGTGGAAGGTGTGATTGAGCCGCTGGCCCCTCGATTCACAGCCCAGTGCATATATGCGTGCGCTTGCTCGCTCACACGCACGCTCGCACGCACGCACGCGCACACGCACATAACTTCCCACAAACTGGTTGTGTATTTTCAGTTGAATGACAATTATGACATCTTGTAGGGAGGCTATGTGACAACGTCAGAGATCAGTGTCATGTTGACAGACCGTGAGAACAATGTCATCTACCAGTGTCATGCCACCAATGACGCACTGGGAGATGTAGTCATTGACACTGTCACCTTGGAAGTCATGTGTGAGTGTCAACAGTCACGTCTATGTTGTTCAGGCACATGACTTTTGTGTGCTTTGTTTTTTATTGTCATGAATCCTAAATCTTTTGGTTTTTAAAGGGTTAAAGTGGTCATTAATGAAGGCAAATAACCATAAAAATAGCTGTCTGATTAAACATGATCTTTAGCTAAAAGTAACGATATACAATTATTTATTTATTTATCGGACTTTTATTATTTTATTTATATATAATAGCTTTGATAATTTAAAGTTTAGGTGCATACATGATACTATAATAATATAATAATAATTTCAAACCATGTTTAATCTATATTCAACATGTTTTATTTGCATGTTTTACTTGAGCTTTGGAATTAACTGTTTAGTGCTTACTTCAAGTGTCAAACCACGAAAGGGTAAATAAAAGATGTGAATGTTTCACAGATCCCCCAGAGCAACCGACAATATCGGGGTACACGGAGGGGCGTGAAGTGGCTGTGGGGCAGATTCAGAGCCTGACGTGTACATCTGTGGGTGGCAACCCTCCAGCCGAACTCACCTGGTGGAAAGGTAACAAGCTGTCATCTAAATAACCTGATTTTAATTTTCTGGAATAATTTGACAGTCTAGATTACTGAAACTTGAGTACTCGGGTAGTCATTTAAATTTTCATTCATGTTAAAACCTTGGAGACGAGAATCATTTTTGTAATAACTAATCCCCGTTACTATATTGATCATTATGGAAGTTTAGAGTGTGGGTATTAATATCAAAACTGTAATCCAACAATGAGATTTATTCATGTAAAACAAAAATTTGACAAAGATTAAATAAATAACCTGCATATATAAACAGCTATTTGCGAACACAGGTAACTAAATTAGTAACATAGCAAACACATTGGTACATGTTCTGAATGATCAAGAGTATCGACCATTATTGCAGGAGAGAAGCTGCTAGGGGGCACCACTAGAATCACTGGTAACATCGTCACTCGCCAGGTGTCATTCATTCTCAAACCAGACGACAACAATGCCGAGTATCGGTGCAATGCCTCGAATCTGGCTACAGTGGAGCCTCTGATCACCTCCGTGAGGCTTCAAGTGAACTGTGAGTTGCGTTTAGTCTCACTGGCATTGTGCTTATTACGTAGCCTACTCTGTGTGTTAAAAGGATACACCAGTCAGGGAGAGGTTCTCAGTATTAACTTGCATATGTATACTATATTGGTTGTGCCCAGTAATTGTGTGCACAAAGATTGTTAATAAACAATTATTTATAGTTTAATGTTATCTAAAACATGCTATCTTAGATTCTTGAGATTTATGCGCCAGTGACGTAAGCCAAACCATTCATGTCACTGGCGCATTGTTGAAAAAGGCAAGGATTGGCGGAAACTTAACTAATAATTGTGATAGTGACGTAAGCAATCCGCGACGTACTGGATACATCAAATGCCATTGGACAGACATAGGATGTTCGAACGTGCATGCGCCAGTGACGTAAGCGGTTTACATCACTGGCGCATCGTCTCAAGATGGCAGCGCCCTAAATCCAACATGGTGTGTTTCTGGTACAATTATACTATAATTAATTGTTTACTAATGATCTATGTGCACAATTACTTATACAATTATACAGATGTAAGTAAATGCAGTGAATCTCTCACTGACTGGAGTATCCCTTTAAGCTGTTATCACATATCTAAATATGCTTAATGACTGGTTCACTGTTAACTCAGCCGATTTTAACTTGAAGCCTGTGCCTCCTCAAATATTTGACCTAGATGTCTAAAAATATTGCTTGCGCCATTGTCTTTGCTCTAGCGCCTTTATTATTCAATTCTCGCAATTGCATGTTGTAGAAAATAAAAGTACCTACACAGTGGTGTCAACATTGTTGTTGTAACTTTAGAATATGTTGACCATTTCTTGATTGACACTAAGACATTTTGAATTTTCTTGTAAAAAATACTTTGTTGCGGTGTAACTTTTTTATGCTTGGCTTTATCTACAAGTTGAGTTTATTTAAAAGAACATTAAATTACCTACACACTGGTATATACTTTGTTATAATATGTTACACATTTTAGCTGTATACGTGGCCAACCTCCTGGCTGGAGGACATTTTTAAATGTCCAAAAACAAAAACTATTGCTGTTAAATTTTTGAAAATGCGGTAAATATATTTGAGAACGGAAGTATCCAAAATAGCTGAATTCAAACCCTGTGCTGTATTCACTAAGCGGCTATGGCCGACCTGAGGAGATTCAGGGTGACCGTCAATGCCCGACTTGAGTGCTAAACAGTTAACATGTAGTTTCCTCTGGGATTCCCTGTCATCAAGGGTGGACTATGGTTTCTAATCATCTGTGTCATCTTGTTGTCCAAAAACTCTCCATTCTCTCACATCTCTTTCAGTCCCTCCTAAGATCCTGACGATAACGTCCACTCCGACGAAGCCAAGTGCCGGTCAGCAACTGGTCATCACCTGCACCAGTTCATCCAGTAACCCTGCCTCTGTTCTCTCCTGGTGGAAGGACGGGAACGAGATTGAGGGTATAGACGGAGGGGTGATTGATGCCAAGAACGGGGGAAAGTCTACCATCAGTAAGCTGCAGTTAACCCCCACGGCTGAGGATGACGGGGAGATCTATGCGTGTAGGGCAACAAACCCCCTTTTGGAGACTGCTGTCAGTGATGCGGTCACCCTCGATGTACTTTGTGAGTATACGTACATTATAAGTTGTTGTCTTTGATTAAGTTGGCACCTCGCCATGTCATACATTCTGGGAAAATTCCAAGTAATTAAGTTGACACTGTTAAGTTAAGTAATTAAGTTGACACTGTCTGCTTTTACTCCAGGTGATACAAAACAGTTTGTGTGATAACTTAGTCATTTGTTACATCTGTAAGTAGATATGTGATGAATTCATTTCTAGGGATCTGTCAGAATACTTTCTGATATCTAAACTTTCACTTTCCTTACAACACTAAATCTCATGTAATTCTTATGTACTCACAAAATTTAAATATATTTAGCACCATCAATATTTTCATAACCATTCAATACCTTACATATTCTACTTTATTCACTCTTAATCTCCTCACCTAGAATTATTAATTACATAGTCTCAAGGATTGTTCATTTAGGTAAGTTTGTATTATGATTTCCTCTTCCATCACCAGATGTCCCCGTGTTCGATAGTGATGCTCCGAAAATTGTCAACATTGTGCAATCAGAATCAGAACACTTGAATTTCACGGCCCGTGGCAACCCTGATGCCATCACCTACACATGGTACAGAGGCGGACAGAAGTTGACCTCCGCCAAGCAGGCAAAGGAAGGTGAACTGAGCATGCCCCACTTTGAGACGGACGGCCCGATCTTGAACATCACAGGCATTAAGCGGGCAGACACAGGCACCTATGTGTGTGAGGCACGCAACAACCAGGGAAAGTCTGACCACACCTTCCTTGTCAACGTCCAGTGTGAGTGACACCTGTCAATCATATTTGCTTCTTTCCTCCAAGATTGTGAGTGACACCTGTGAATCATATTTCTTCTTTCTTCTGAGATTGTGACTGACACCTGTCAATCATGTTTGCTTTCTTCCGAGATTGTGAGTGACACCTGTCAATCGTATTTTCTTCTTTCTTCCGAGATTGTGAGTGACACCTGTCATTCATGTTTTCTTTCCTCCGAGATTGTAAGTGACACCTGTGAATCATATTTTCTTATTTCTTCCGAGGTTGTGAGTGACACCTGTCAATCATGTTTTCTTCTTTCTTCGAACCCTTGCAGGGTGAGGGCTATGTCACATTCACGCATGTGTTTATGCGTGCGTGTGTGGATGTGTTGTGTGTGTATGTGCGTGCATGCGTTTGTGCGTGTGTGTTAGAAATAGTGTGTTTCCATGAAGATTTTGGCATATTTATTAGTTGATGTTATATTTTCTTTAATTTTAAACAACCTCTTAAGTGTATTAAAAACAGCGACTGATACAATCACATGAGATCCTGCTTCATAAACTCGTGAAAAATTGCTCAGAAACAGGTTTGAATGCAACTTCTCATTTTGTATTCATTGTTGATGTTGACACAGCTGTCTCTCCACTCAACAGATGCTGCAGGGATCACTGACCACACGAAGCATGTCTTGATGGACCCAGGAAGCAATGCAACCTTTGAGTGTACGGTTGATGCCAACCCTGTCACCGATGGAATGATAACGTGGTCACGTGACGGCTATGACATGTCACGCACTGTCACATCATTCAATGCTGGACGTAGCACCCTGACTGTGCATGACCTGATGAAGGATGACTCGGGGGTGTTCACCTGTAATGCCAACAATGGGATAGGGGAGGTGGCTAAGGCTGAAACTGCCCTCGTCGTCAAGTGTGAGTATCTTGGTAGCCCTCATAATCCATTCCAGGATCAGTCTGCCCTCTTTCTGTGACGCTCACCTCCTGGTGTTCCACACACCCTGTGATGTTCTCACCCCATACGTTCCTCCTGGGCCCTCTCTGTGAGGTTCCGCACCCCTCTTATTGATGTTCCGCCCACACTTTGTGATGTTCCACCCCCTCTGTGTGAAATTCTGCTCCTGTCTGTGATGTTCCACCCCTCTATGTAGTTCCACCCCTCTATGTAGTTCTACCCTTCTATGTAGTTCCACCCCTCTATGTAGTTCCACCCCTCTCTGTGTGTTCCACCCCTCGCTGTATGTTCTACCCGTTTCTGTAATGTTCCACCCCTCTCTGTGATGTCCCTTCTCTGATGTTCCATCCCTCTCTGTGATGTCCCCCCTGTGTGATGTTCTACCCCCTCTAGGATGTTCCACCCCTCGCTGTGATGTTCCACCCCTCTCTGTGTTCCACCTGTCTCTGTGATGTTCCAATCTTCTATGTGATGTACCCTCTGTGATTTTCCACCCCCTCTATGTGATGTCCTCCCTCTGTGATTTTCCACCCCCTCTATGTGATGTCCTCCCTTCTGTGATTTTCCACCCCCTCTATGTGATGTACCCTCTGTGATTTTCCACCCCCTCTATGTGATGTCCTCCCTCTGTGATTTTCCACCCCCTCTATGTGATGTCCATTTCCTTTTTCTCTGTGATTTTCCACCCCCTCTATGTGATGTCCTCCCTCTGTGATTTTCCACCCCCTCTATGTGATGTCCTCCCTCTGTGATTTTCCACCCCCTCTATGTGATGTCCTCCCTCTGTGATTTTCCACCCCCTCTATGTGATGTCCTCCCTCTGTGATTTTCCACCCCCTCTATGTGATGTCCTCCCTCTGTGATTTTCCACCCCCTCTATGTGATGTCCTCCCTCTGTGATGTTCCACCCCCTCTATGTGATGTCCTCCCTCTGTGATTTTCCACCCCCTCTATGTGATGTCCTCCCTCTGTGATTTTCCACCCCCTCTATGTGATGTCCTCCCTCTGTGATTTCCACCCCCTCTATGTGATGTCCTCCCTCTGTGATGTTCCACCCCGTCAATACTGATCCTAAGCTTGCGTTGTCTGTTTTTCCTCCTCCCACACTGTTCTTTCACCGTTGCCTCCACTCCCCTCTCTATTTCACTCTCACAATCCCTCCTAATCTCTCTTTTCACAATCCTCCTAACTTGTCCTCCTCCAGTCAGCCACTGCCTTTGGCAACCGTTTTACTCCCATTCACTAGACATGTTCACTCGACTTGAGTCGACAGATCTTGGGGGCCATTACACTATTGATGAACCAGGGACCATTATACTATTGAATAATTTTCTCCAAAAGCCATTTATCTTTGTGTAACAAATCCCTGGCAACCATTTCACCAATGTCGTGAAGAGCTCTTAAGATTGATTTTGATCCTTAACCGTGATCTTGAATACGTGAAAAGTGTCAACACCATAAAGTGTCAGTGGTACACTGTCACTGTGTGTCATGGAAATAATGTCCTCTATAATATGCCAGTGGATTTTTGTGTTTTGAAAAAAAGCCATTTAATTTAACAAGGGAATTTGCTCAGTGAGGAATTTTCCTCAAGAGTTATTTATCTTTATCTTAGTGAAACAGCCCCCAGATTATCTGCAGTCTTCTCCATCTGCCACACATGACTGTTCATCCAGGGTTGACCTAGTGAGGTCAACTGTCTCTGCATCTTCTTTTCATTATTGTTCTATCACAAGTTTCTGTCTGTTTTGGTTCTAGCTATAGTTTATTATTTTATTACAAATACGGTTGAATTTCCCTCAATACTGTGCCTTGACAGGAGATGTCAATTCCATCTGGTATTCGTGATGTCAAAAAATTACTGATTTACATCCATGTGAGATTTCAGTTTGCTATATAAGGATTTTTATTAAAGCCCAGTCATTTGAGAGCCCAACATTCTTAACAAAAAAGTGACTACTCATTTTATGGTTTATTATATGTATCTTATATGTGACATGAGCAACTTACTCTGCTAAACTGCAGCCAAATCTGTTGCCTCAAATTATCTTGAAATCATCCTGTAATTCCCCGGACTTAGTTGTTCCCACGAAAGAAAAACACAAACGAAGACAGGAAGAGGTCGGACAATGTATGTACATTTGAGTCACTGAACTCGCATCCACTAGGATTAGTCTAATACTTTTGGGTCGAAAGTATGGTTTGAGGTAACGGACAAGATTGCTTTTTCGGACTTTCGGCTTGTCTGTCACAGCCTTCCTCCATGCCTTCGCACCATCTTGTGTGTGTACGTCTTTCCTGAGTTCCTACCTGTTAAAACAGTGGTTCTCAACCGGGGCTCCCAGCTCATTTGGGGTCTGCAGAGACCTGCCATGGGGTTCGTAAGATGGCCGGAGAAAAATGTAATTTTATATGACTAAGTACAATTAAAACAGAACTGTTTCTGGTGTACCGTAAATCTTATATTTATAGCCACGGCTAATAATACAGTAGTTTGTCGCCAAAATGATGATGAAAACGCCAAAGTAGGGGTGCGGCTTTGATTAGGGGTGCGGCTAGTAACACAGAATTTATGATAACTGAAAACGGCCGCCAGTCATCTCAAGTAAACCACATTAACACACCATACATTCACTGCAACAATAAACAATAACTTGTCATCACAGTAGCTAAATCACGTGGGATGTCTTTTGTGGTGGTGCATGAATTTTTATATAGGACACAGAAATGTTGAGAGCCACTGTGTTAAAACTAATCATCGGTATATACCACAAATGATCACTATACCATCCCCGCTTGACCCTCTCACCCAGTGTGATGTCCAGCTGAGGCTGTGTCCAGCCTGTCTAATTCAGACTTACAAATGTTTCACTCTATTCTTCTAGAACGTCTCATTCCACCTATGCGCAGCTTGTAAAATGTCTGTTTGTTCTCCGTAAACATGGCAAGATTATCAGAATTGTCCAAAATTGCACCAATGGTAACAACTATCACTGTTCCAAAATGGCAACAACTTTCACAGTTGTTGAACAGTTTGAGGGCTGAAGTGTTGATTGGAGGAAGCGGGGTTCAAACTGGTGCCAACCATTCAGGGTTCGGTACTGGTTTCAGCTGCCATGTCAAAACCTGGGCGGTTTCTTTCACCCTGCACTGCCTGTGTTTTGGACATGATGGCCCCTTTAAACTGGTGTTCATGCCAGGGGAAGTAAGAGGTTCCCATACAGGGAAATGGGAAACAATCTGCCATGATATGATTGAGCTGGGATCTTATTCTCGACTCCGATTGAGAATAAGATTAGAAGAAGGACTTGTGACGGTTGTGGGCCCCACAGAAGATTGACTGCAAATGCTGTATATTATATCTAATAACCAAGAAGAAGATGAATTATAATGATTATGTTCATGCGATCACACGTACTTCTTTCTGTCTTCGTAGTCTTTTGGAATACAATTGGATTTTATTATTGAAATTATGCAACAGTATCGAACATGCACATGGGATAGTTAATATATTGCATAACAGTAAGTTGTAATTTTTAAGAATCGTAAATTAATTCAGTTGTATGCTGTAATCAGTTAAATTGATCTGCAGATGTTAACACCTTTTATGGGGCATTGTTATCATAATAAAATGTTAAGCTAATACTTCCACCTATGTTTGGTTGTAGTACAAGTCAAAATCTTTGTATACACACCAAGGCGTTCAGTCCTCTGTGATGTTGTGGCTGTATAATTACTTGTATTCTGCCATGCTTCACTAACAATATGCTGCATGTTTCTTTCTTAGTTGCCCCCGAGATTGACAGATCCCTGGCATTCAGCAAGGCCGCTGCGGAGAAAGGCAGCTCAGCCAAACTGATCTGCAAGGCTGAAGGTGCCCCACAAGTGACCTTCAAATGGTTCAAGGTCGGCACTCCTTCATTTTAGCACCAGCGTAGTTATTAGTATTTTTATCAGCTTCTGAAATATCACAGACCATGTGAAGGATGGGCCTCTTAGTGCTGGCTTGAAACTGTGTGATTGGTGTTTTATGCAAACATCTTTTGTGGTTCCTCTTAAATGGTTGGTTATGGTAAAGGGTAATTGCCTGAGTTTGAGTCCTAAAAAACATTCAGATTAAAAGTTAAATGGATTGTGGCGCCATCTTGTGAGTGAAACATGCAAACGGACAATTGCCTGAGTTTGAGTCCTAAAAAAACATTCGGATTACAAGTTACATGGATTGTGGCGCCACCTTGTGAGTGAAACATGCAAACTGACACTAATATTTAACTTGTGGTTATTGTTATTTATTAAATTCAATCACTATAACATAAGTAGAATATGTAAGTTGTGTTGATCACCGCAGATGCATGCGATTTTGGTTTAACATTTAACTAATTAAAAACGGCGTCGTGTAGTGTCCTAAACCCGCAAGTGAAGAATAAATACAATTTGTATAGTGCCATGTGTCCAGGTTCAGAGGCATTTAAAACTTAACATTTTAGAAACACAATTGCTATCATAAAAGTGGTAGTTTGGATATTCCAGTAGTGTTGGTGCTATGGTTTCCCTTGCTTGCTTTATTCTTGTTTCTTGTTCTTATTTATTTTCTTCATATTTTTTTACAAATAAAAATAATTTATAAACATTTTATAAATAAAAATCTCACATTTTCCTTCACAGAACTCACTGGATTTGGATGTGACTGGAACGAAGTATTCGGCAGCGGCGAGGAAAGTGGACCTGGTTCACTATGAGTCGGCCATGATGGTCCACAATATCACAGAGGGGGACTACGCCAAGTACGTGTGCATTGCGGAGAATGAACTTGGCACCGACACAACTGTCGTCACCCTGGACGGAACAAGTGAGTGGGGCCTTGAAACTCTTGAAAAGCCTTGAATTTTATTGGCCCTGAAATCATTGAATTTTACAATTTACTGTGGTCAATGAAATTATTTTTGGCCAATCTGCTATGATGAGTATCAGTCAAACAGGCATAAACAAGCAAAAGCAAATGTACAGAAATAATTCTCATGCTCACTCGGTTGTTCACTGTAAAAGTGGTGGTTGAAATTGGATTAAAATGATATCTATCATTAAAATAGTCTTGAATATTTTGTTTAAATAGCTTTAAAAATATTGAATAGCCTTGAATTTCAAATCTTCAGAAGTATATGTACCCTGACTTTTTAACAGCAATGATACCTGAATAAGACCATTGCTGCCATTGTCGGTTAAAAGAACGTTGTTGTGCGCAGGAAATACCAAGAGCTAGAACTAGTCAAGATATGTGGCAGCTTACCTGTGTTTCAGGTTGTCCCTGCTAAATATTGCCAAACCCAGAAGTTCCCCAATGCAAAATGGAGATGTGTAGCAACAACCGTGAAGCTTTTCAGAATAACATTTGTCTCTGGTTACCTGACACATGCAGGCATATTCTGCACATGCCAATGAGCTCTCATACACATATTCTGTCAGTTTTGTGATTTTAGCACTTCGGCTAGTCATACTTTGAGGTCCAGTTTATGTGCCTCGATAAACTTTCCAAAAGTTTATTTATGAACACCTAGACTAAGAAACAGTAGACAATATCGGTCAAAACAAAAGCTCGTGGTCTCTGGAATCTGGTTATTTGTTTATTTTGAATGTACTGCGTCATGCTGAATACTGCCGTCCTCTGGGTACAGGTATACCGGATCCTCCTTATGACATGAGATATGTCAACGCCACACACAACAGCATCACTATTCAGTGGACCGCCGGCTTTGACGGTGGCTCCCCCCAGTGGTTCCAGGTGCGCTACAGCGAAACAGGACAGGAGGGCCAGAAATACGAAGACGTCATGCCTCCAAACTCTGCAGTCTACACCATCAAAGGTGCGTGTCGTCGGCTTAATAAGGAAACGTTCTTTTTTGTTGGTTAAGTAAAATAATTTGTACAGAGACTAATATTTTAGTACCGTTGTCATTATAAACACATTGAAAAAAATGAGAAGTATAAAATCAAGTATTTATGCTGATTCTGTCTATATGACAGGACTCTTACTAAAGCCTTGCTGACGTTTACGTCACCATATTTTGTATATGATGAAACAATATTTTGTTAAACAAGAATCCTGTTTCTCTAATAAAAATTGTTGCATCATTGCTCAAATTATTTTTACATTTCTCCATTCGCTGATTCTGCCTCATCTTTGCCCTCTCTATGTCCCATTCTTCACCCATTTGCCGTCTTGTCATCCCTCCTAGCCTCCCTATTCTAATAGCATTAGACACCGTTGAGAGAATCCAATTCAAATCCTGCGCTGCTAAATCACATGTACTTGTTCATCTGCCTTTATGAATGATTACCTGGCTACACAATGTCCTGGATATCTGTATATTAAATATTTGCGCATTAATTGTGACATGGCTGTATAGGAAGTTACCATTACGATTTTGCACTTTTCTGTATAGAGTTGAAGCTGGGGACAGAGTACGAGATGACGGTGCGAGCCATAAACAAACTGGGAGAAAGTGTCTTCCAGAAAGAAACAGTCACAGCAAAGACATCAGGTAAGGATCTCAACGTCCACAGTCGTCATGCAGTGATTTCTACTAGTATCGAGTATGTATAAGATTCCATGCTTCTGGGTTAAACTTGGCAAAAGACACCATTCATTATAAGTCAATTTGTTTTTATTTTATAAAATATCTTTTTTTAAATTATATAATATTTTTTTCTTTATATTTAATTTTGAGATCTATCTTGGTGACGTCATATTTTGGTGAGAATAGTGTCGTTTTATTTTAAAATAAATATTTGTTTTATAAAAAATTATAATATAAAACAATATTTTTTGTGATATAATTAATTTTGGTGACATTATATTTTGGTGACATTATATTTTGGTGACACTGGTTGTGCTGTGTCTCCAGCGGTGGCGCCAATACATGATGACAGTTCTGGTGACGATGTGCCACTCATCATCATCCTGACAGTGTGCATCATCGGCATGATCCTCCTCGCTCTCAACATCCTCCTCATCCTCTTCTTCGTGCGAAGGAGGAAGAAGAAACTTGAGAAAGGTTTGTGTTTACAACTTAACCTTTTAAAACGGGAACTCAAAATGTGATCAGGGGACAACAAGGTAAACAGCTCTTAAGGAAAATGCATCATTAACCCATTACTTTTCACCTGACATTTTCGCCATGAAGGAGGCAACATGTCAAGGAGCAAGTTGAGTTTATTTTATGCATCATTGTCAGCTAAAAACATAGGTATACAACTTGTCCTTGTATCTTGGATAATAATCTCATAATGTAAATTTTTGTAATACCCCCATGTCAGTCGATTGAATCGCCAATGTGAGGCGCCGCTGAGCGGAATTATGCAAATTTGTGAAATATTTTCTGTCAACGATGTATCATTTTGTAGTTGATTTCTTATAACTAATAAAGAAGTACTCTAAAGTAACAACTTTGGTCAGCATTTCAACGTCACTTTATTTATGAAGTAGTAGTTACTGTCTTTTGGAAATAATCTTAACTTTGTTGGCACCAAAAATATGGCATGGAGCGAGGTGGGCGAAAATGGATGCCGTTGTCGGTTGACCCCCTCTTCAATGGCTTCAGAATGTCTTCACAGACAAATGTGGCATCAAATACCATAACTGTCCATCTTATATCATTTATCCACTTGTCTGCCTTCTTGTCATCACCAGTATGAAGTAAATTAGCTTCAAATTATCCTTCAAATTACGTCAACATTTAACGGTCTTTGCGACTCGAGGCCATCTTTGATTTCACTTTCACCCAAAGAACGGCACTGATTGGTTGAAAAATATGGGTTTCCTAGTGATGCTAATATACTGACGTCATTTGGTGTTAACCAGCCAATGGGATTCCAAAACGTCAGAGTGCAGAGAAGCCGTGCCAAGTGCAAACTACGACTAGAATTATATTCCGGATAAAATGGTTAACTACGACTAGAATCGTATTCCAGATAAAATGGGTTAAACAATTTTTTGTTTTAAATTCAATGATTTTTTTCAAGAGCCAGTGTCCTTTGCCGTATCACTGAGGACATTATTTCCATGACCCACCAGTGACAATGTCCCACTGGTTCGTCATGGTGTTGACAGTTTCCAGGTATTCAAGATTACTGTTAAGGATCAAAATTTATTTTAAAGTGTAAAAAGTTGTTCACTCTACATTGCTTTCTGCAGTTCACTCGACAGTATGAGTGAGTACCGGGCTGTCTACAGTGATAGTATTTACAGACAATCTTCACGCATTAAGTGCACAGCAGCTGTATGCTTCTCAGAGAATGTGTGATGGTGTTTAACTCAACAGATCTGTGAGGAAGTACAGTATAAAGTGTTTTGGGCAGCCGTAACGACTGAATACTCTGCTGTGTAAGAACTTACCTTTATTGTTCCCATTGTTGCCCACAGAGGCGAGCGAGAGCTGTAGTCGCGCCAACACAGTTGAGATGTTCTCGGCACCGACGGTGACAGAAGACTCCAAGAGCTTTGCGTCTTACGACCGCCGCAGCGTGGGCGACTACCCTGACGACTACCGCAACTACGATGTAAGTTACTCACTTGGTTAGTTAAGTGAGCTGCATCCTTTCTAGGCCTCTTATGCTCATTGTGGGTTTTCTAGGAAAGATGAATTAGGTAACAAGATAGTTACGTAGATAGTCAACTCTATAGCAAGTGGACAAGGAAGCTTTTGGTTTATCAAGAGTACAATGCATATAAATTTTGTAACTTAGATATTGGTAAATATTTATTATTATCTTAGTTGCCTAGATACAAATGACAGTGTTTTTAGAGAAAAAGTTGTTGGCAAATGGTTGATCTCTGGTTCAGGGGCTGACTGTTGAATAGATGATTACAAACATGCTTTTTCCTGAGCAGGATGAAGAGGAGATAAAGAGGTTCCTTCCGTCGATGTACCCTCCTGAGGCATACCCACGAGGCCCCCACCCTGGTATGTACCCACCCCCAAGGGGTGACCTGCGTCCACCCTCGCCCCATGTCGACCACCAGCGCAGCTTCATGGTTGGCAAGGGAAGTCGAGACCCGATATACCTGAATGATCAGATGGCTACGGAACAGGGTTGGGAACCACCCCGTGGAATGGGTACGTACCATAGGACCGGTTCTCTAAGATGAGAAAAGTTAAGGAGCAATTAAAGGAGCAAATACAAAAAAAGATTGCACTGTTTCTGTGGTACACCAGCAAAAATGTCCCAGCGGCGAATTATGGTTTTGAGTTTTCACTGTTATAGAGAGAACTCAGTTTAGAAAGCAAAATTGGGCTTGTGGCGTCATAAGATTGTAGGTCCCTCTCCACACAAACCAATTTTGCTTAGTGTCGAATGTTGATGTTTTGAGAGCGAGCACCTGTTATTACAGACACCACTGACTGGTTGGTTTCTAATTTAGAATCCCATTTTGAAACATCTGATTAGTTGTTCTTTAGATAAGACCACACTATGGTCAAACTTCATCGGTCACTTCAATAATACAGCCGACTTGCAAATTACATAAACATGGGACAGTCCTGTAGAAGTAAATAATAAGAAGGTAATCTGGCCAATGTGGTCACCTCTCTGTTCAGGTCACTCTGAGCCAGTCCAGAGGGTATTCACATTTATTGAATATATTTGGCTTACAATTTGTGCTGTTTTATTTTCATTTTATTTATATATTTGTATACAATGTTTCATGATTTCATGGTCACAATTGCTATCGAGCTTAATTTATATTTATATCAAAACATTTCATTTTAGTTGCATTAGTTTGAACAATGTCGTACTCTTGTACAACTGGGCATGATGACATTCTACTTGTATGATACGTGTCTTATAAGAGGTTGTTCTGTTGGGCAGGTCCCTACGGTCCTGTGGGCATGATGACATTCTACTTGTATGATACGTGTCTTATAAGAGGTTGTTCTGTTGGGCAGGTCCCTACGGTCCTGTGGGCATGATGACATTCTACTTGTATGATACGTGTCTTATAAGAGGTTGTTCTGTTGGGCAGGTCCCTACGGTCCTGTGGGCATGATGACATTCTACTTGTATGATACGTGTCTTATAAGAGGTTGTTCTGTTGGGCAGGTCCCTACGGTCCTGTGGGCATGATGACATTCTACTTGTATGATACGTGTCTTATAAGAGGTTGTTCTGTTGGGCAGGTCCCTATGGTCCTGTGGGCATGATGCAGCGCCGCCCCCCATCAGTGGAGTTGCCTGACAACACGACGGACTACGCTGACCAACTACGCAAGCGTCAGATGTACCCTGGCGGCCCTCCTGTGAGTCACATGGTCATCAGTTATGTCCGACCCATCTTAACAAAATGAGTTGGATGTCAGTAATTGTTTTTAAATTGCGTTATTGGTTACATTGGAAAGAGCAGAGTCTCAGCTTTCACACGATGTATCATGTAAGAAGATACGTCGATTATAGGTGAAGTTACTGAGAAAACTGGCTTCAAAGTTTCAACAACTTTTTGCCATGTTTCATGAATGCACCTAAGTTACCAAGGACTGATCTTGCTGAAATTCAGAACTTAAATAGAAATTCTGTTAATATGAAAACAAGATATTTGTTAGAAAAGAGTAGCGGTACAATTAATTGCTGAAAATTCCGATACCTTCATTGGCTTCAACAGTAAGAATCATAACAGACGATTGTATTCATTAAGTTTAATACTAAAGAATAACATAGCTACATAACGACAAGAGATCTGTGACAGTGTCCAGGTAAATCAGATGTAGCTTCTAGACTGACCAAGTCCTTGCGTGATGTTAGCACAGCTTTCACGGGTGCAGGTGACAATCCCCGCCATGCCGAAGCCGGCCGGCCTCATCTCCTACATCAACTAGCATCTGGGTCATAGAGACAGCAGTTTGCATATAAACATGTGCTGTCCCCCTGCGCATGTACTGGTTATTTATATAATCTTCTCGCTCCACCAATCAATAGCACAATCTGGATGACGTTGCTATGTCAGTGTTTACGCAGCCGAGGCGAACAGGCCACCCCTTCAAGGCCTTCTATGGGTCACAGTTCACATTTATTAATATATATTTGCCCATATATAGGCCAATGACATGCCAAGTTTTGTCATGATGCCCGATTTGTAAGGGATCGTCCCAAATTTAGTGGCAAAAACCATGTGCAATTAGCGACTCTTTCCATGTTGTTTCACGAAATTCAAGCAGAGTGCTTCGTATAGCTCATCGAACATGACGCCAAAAGAAATTAACTACTTTGGAGCATAATAGTTGAAATATTTGACACCAATCCTTGACCAAAACTCACAGCTGATGGGTCATTGTGCATTTTAAATACTACGCTTCAAAGTAAGTAAATTGTTTACAAAATTACTTGTCTGTTTGCCTGCGGGAAGCGTAGCTCATCCACACTGGTTCTTTACTGTTACAAGTTTCAAACGTTTTTCTTATTTCATTCTCGGTCTGCCCCATTTCCTTTTAAGCATGTGTGATTTGTTGTTGCAAAAGTTCAGATAAAAGAGGATCTTCTACCTAATTTTACTGCAGTGATATTTGTTTTGGAATTCTTTAAAAGTATTGAGATTACTTGATCAAAGTTTTGGTTACATACTGTTACATATAATGTTCCGACAAGCATTCTTCCTTACATAGATAGTCCAGTTGTCTGTGTGTGTTAGTTATGGTTGTGTACTGTTTACTCTTCTGTGAATGATAGGTGTAAGCACACTGAGGTTTAGTTCTTAAAAGATTTGTGCTATAGAAGAACTATCCATTATTTATTATTATTATTCTGATTACTTTGAAATAGGTTTCACCATATACTATAACCCTGTCTATGTGCTTCACGTGAGTGATGTCATAATTTGTGACTTTCAGATGGGTGACTCCCCCGGCAACTTGCCACCAGATGTCAGGCCGAAGGGAGGTCGTTTGCCCCCGCCGCCGCCTCAGAGGTCATCCAGCCAGAAAGGTGAACCTCCAATTCCCACCAGAAATTACGGACCCGACGATATCCCTAGATATGGGCCAGCCCCAGGTGCGTCATAAGACAGCTAAGATTCTCTCAATGGTCCTCGGCATCATTCTACATTTAAATGACACACATTTGTAACAAATCTGACCATTTTATGCAATAGCAATGCCAGTTAACTAATTGCAGTCGAATCCGAGACTGAGCTAATGCTCACCGACACCACGGGGCGCTCGCAGGCGCTGACAACGATTTGAACAATGACCTGAATTGGAATTATTTAAATCACGTCTTACTGTGATAACTGAACATTAAAAACAGTCTAATAAATACCTAAGTACAAGGCCTACACCTTGTCTGTCGCTGACATTGGTTATCAGCTTTATAGAAATACCGCGAGCCGCTTCGATACCATATTATCGCCCACTGTGTACGTTCCAGTCTTGTAGAATAAACTGCAATCCGTTTACATCTATACAAATAATGTCCATCCATACATCTACATTACATGTGCATGTTTGTAAATGTATGTACCTTTGCTAAGCGCTTTATTATTTGAATACATTTGACATGTAAATGGAAAACATCCTTAACAGACGAAAACATGCTTATTTAAATATCTCCAGTCGGGCCTGTGTCACCATGGCTCAGTCCAGCTCATGAAAATGAATTCCATATTCAAGTTTTACATGTAAAGATTATGTTAATTGTGTAACAAAATATCATGTAGATGCTGCTGCTTTTCATGCAATGGATTCTTTGCAACCTATGATACATATCAGAAGCTGAGGCCTATACCTAGAACATAAGAAGTAAATTACTGAACATTATAATATTTATTGTTCTATCACCAAGGCTAAGCCTTCTTTTTAATTCACGAGGGCCAAACAGCAACACATCATTTTTTATATGAGATTACCAGGGAATTTATTATATTTGTGGTATTATATAGTGATAATAAAACATATATGTTAATATTGAATATTGTTCATGGCTCCAAGAATGGTTTTGCTCCAGAGTAAGTTAATTCATATAACAATATCTATGTCAATATCTTAATCAGTGGAATTTATTCCTTTTTGTATTATATTCTTTGCATTTATGGTTAAAAACAGAATTTACATATAATAGCCCCATTTTCCAAGAGCCTCCGATTTACGTATAAAATACCGTTTTCCCCCCCGAGACCCTCCGATTTACGTATAAATCTCCCACATTGGCATTTCCAAAACTTAACATGTATGCGAGACCCAAGTCGCGTAATGGTGCCACTTGGTTTATTAGTTCTGTAGGTTCCCGTGGGAGCAATGTAGAGTGAATAGACTTGCTCAAGATTTGAATCAGCAGCAACGCATTCAAACCCAGGTTTTGACAGAGTTTATATGTTTGTAGGCTACACACCGAGTCGCAACGGCAGCAGTCTTGACCATCCTCTACCCCCTCCGGACATGATGGGGCATCTTGTATAGCAGGCCTACCCTCACAGGGGGTAAAGTACTGCTGACATACCCCCCCACCAGTCGCAGTTGTTGGCGAGAAGTGGGACACTGCAGGAATCAGCAGTCACTTTGCCCTTGTCTCTAGGAACATTTCAATGTTGCGAGGCACGAGAAGTATTTCCTAATTATGCAAGTGTTAAGTAAGTCATTACTGTTACTAGTGCAATGTTTCGATGTGTGCTGACTGCCCATGCCTCGGTTCGGTTGAATTATGATAACTGTCGTAATTGTGTAAACAGTTACACAAGTGTGGTTACATAATGCATGTAATTGAAAGTGTACGACATATACAACTACCCTATGGAATTAGTTAACAGTGAAAGTTTTTATGTAATGAGATGGCAAAAAGAACAGGCTCAACTCAACATATGTCAACATTGAAGGTAAAATGGAAGTTTCCAGGTCTTTTTTTGTGTTGTGAAATCATGTTTAACTATGTATTTTAATGTGCTTTCAGCCAGATATGTTCTGGCTATACAGAAGCACTTTCTAAGTTCAGTAATTCAGTGTTTAGAAACTGTAATGCAGTTTGCCGAATTGTGAGCTTGTATCACTCTGAAGTTTGTGATAATGTATAATAGTTTATATTGCATAATATGATTTGTAATTAAAACAAACAGAAAATCACCTTAAAATACTGCGAAAAATGCTGTAATTTAAATCATTTTGTATCTGTTTGGCAGAATTGGTGCACCGCATTTCTGTACTCACAACTAACTAGACATGCTGTGTTATAATTGACTCAAATACCAGTTGATGTACATTGCAAGCTAATTAGTACAAGGGACATAGACATTTTTCGGTCACTTTGGAGACATCTTACCGAAGACATCACTTCCGTTGTTTTCTTTTATTATCAGTGCAATAATAGATTTGATATTAGTTAAGATTGGAGAACCTCCTGAAGTCAACTTATGCATCACAGCCACAGTGGTTGTCTTAGATACAGCTGTATTGGCTGCGGCCAGCCTTATGAGGATGTTCACCTCAGATGTTTGACCAGAGAGGCACTTATAAGGAGGAGAATTTGGAGGAGGCTAGGTTGATTAATAGTTCCAAATCTAGGAACACTCATTAATGATTCATTAGCACAACAGTAATTGATAATACAACAAATGAGGTGAATAAGTAGCCATGAATAAATGGCATTAAAGACACAGGACATTGGCACATTTAATTAATTAAGTTGGATACTCAAACTTTCTTAACAGGATGTATACTGTGTGCAATTTTCAGTTAAACTGATGAATCAGTGACAGTTAACGACGGATGTCTAACTGTGATGATTTGATTGCTGTTCATATTCTGTCAGTTTGTAGCATTCTTATATCGGTGTGATGTTATTTGCACATTGATGGATGGAAGATGTTAGGACATGTCATTTAGCTGTAGTTCTGAAGGCGACCAGTAATAGGAGTGTACATGATGTACATATTATGTTCTACAATGGCTACTACACCGACCTAACTATGTATGCCAATGTTTGATTCTATTTGGTTATGCATTGGTGTTCCAATTACGATCGAATGTCAGTGTTTATAGAATGTCATGAAGGTATTACTTGCGCCAAGATAATTGTCTGACGCTTGAATGAAGAACAAACAACACTAAAAGTCTTGCTAAAATTGGATTGAGCAGAGGATATTGTATCAGTATTTTAGTTGTCTGCACTCTGACGTGGCAAGATGTTTTGGTGGCTGCTGATCTGTTCCGTCCATGAATATTATTTATCATTAAATTGGTAGAATGTTTTAGTTTAGTACAGTAAGACATCCTGTAATGAATGCCATATTGGAACTACTTAGTTCTTTGTAAATTATAATGAAATGTAAACGTGTTGAGGTATTTTGACAAATGTGTCGAGGGAAATGTCTTGATGTGATTTATTTTCCGATTAAGTGAGGTTGAAAGGCTGAATATAACTGCTACAAGTTAATTGTATACAGTTGTGCATATTGGGCTTTTTCCATATGACTGATTTATACTATGTTGCAATGTTTTATTGTATGTACCGAGACTGCTTTGTGCCAAAACTAGAGTGAAGTTATGTACATAATTATGGTGGGATGAGCTTTTCTTATGTAGCATTAGGTAGGTTTGTCATTTTTACCCTAGTACTGGTGCTGTTGGCTTTGACGGCATGCCTTTCTGTTTTCTAATTGTATAAATATGCACATGTTGTATATCACTAAGTTCAAATAACATGTACATAATAATTTGTGTTGTACGTTTAGTAACAGTGTAATAAAACATAGTTAAATGAATCTGTTGTTTTTTTGGCACATAGATACACTTAGTAATTATTGAACAGTTTAATTTTGCTTCCCAAGAGTGTTTTAACGCAAATGCCAAGTCCACAGTTGGACAGCGGCGCGGATAATACACGAGGGAACAGGTTGTTTGCGTACAGCAATCGTTGGTGTACAGAGTAAAAAATACCTAGCGAAACTACTGAACCATAATAGACGGAGACGACGGAAGTCAAGTGTGGCGACACCGTTTGTTGATATTCCAAACATGAATGCATACTTTTTACCTGCATGTAATCATTTTAAAGCTAATACGTCAACGATGTATCAATTCTTCAATATGCGTTATGAACCATTTATTGACTGTAAAAGTTGAATATGCTACCTGTATTTACGAACATTGTTGATATCAGTCATAAAGCGCAAAATAATCATCCGGGAAGGTACGTACCAGCTGAAAAGGGGTTATAACACTATTTTTACTCACTCATCACATAGGTATGCCTGCCACAACTGTACTATTTTACTGCATTTCGTTAACGTAAAATTTCCACACGAATGGTAACACTATTTTAAATTATGCATTGTTTTATCTCCTGGGTAAATAAATTAAAATATGTGTCACGAAATCGTTAAATTAACTGGGACAAACATTTCAGTGTGTGACACCGCGTTTTGCCGTGGTACGGGTCTGGCAACGAACCATGCTGGGAGTGCAGAATCCGATCGACATGTTGTATTTTGCCTGAAATAAAGTTATTGTTATCTGACGTTACAAACGTTACGCGATGTCATAAGTCGGGATACGTGATTGCTGCTACATTGTTGATATCAGTCATAAAGCGCAAAATAATCATCCGGGAAGGTACGTACCAGCTGAAAAGGGGTTATAACACTATTTTTACTCACTCATCACATAGGTATGCCTGCCACAACTGTACTATTTTACTGCATTTCGTTAACGTAAAATTTCCACACGAATGGTAACACTGTTTTAAATTATGCATTGTTTTATCTCCTGGGTAAATAAATTAAAATATGTGTCACGAAATCGTTAAATTAACTGGGACAAACATTTCAGTGTGTGATACCTCGTTTTGCCGGACTCCGTGCTACGGGTCTGGCAACGAACCATGCTGGGACTGCAGAATCCGATCGACATGTTGTATTTTGCCTGAAATAAAGTTATTCTTATTGTTATCTGACGTTACAAACATTACACGATGTCATAAGTCGGGATACGTGATTGCTGCTACTAGTAAAAAGAAGAAGAATGGCAATATTTAATCCTGCGCCGTTTTCGTTCAAGCCGAACGAATGGAGAACAGTCAGAGGAGGGCTGAGGCCAGACTTACCACCATGTATAAAATAACAAACAATCTCTTAGACATCAATCCCAACCAATACCTCATGCCCGGACACAGCCAAACAAGATCCAACCACCCACACAAATACAGACAAATATCAACCTCCCACAACTACCACAAATACAGCTTTTTTTCCACGAACAATAGCCCAGTGGAACAGACTTCAGTCTAATGTATTTGCCCACAAGTCTCGACACCTTTAAGGGTGCATTGCATGACATTAACCTGACAATTGCACCCTTCATGCACCTCAAATAAGCAATATACACCACCCACCCTCCCCCATCATTGACTTGTACTTTTCACAATCCACCCCACCCTAATCCCATATTCCCAAGCACAAATACTCTTATTCCACTTCCAGATAACATGAAGCCAGCCATCCTGAAACCGAGCAACCATACTAGTGCGTGATGCCCCAGTAGGGGTTTTGCACTATATAACAGAATGGCCCGAATGGCTGGACGAATTTGCAACATTTTTAATCGCAACAAAGCTCCACAAAGAAGAGGGTGACGTGCAGAGAGACTCGTTGTTATATGCAATGGGGGGACAACAAGCAAACAGAATCTTTCGCACATTGACGTTTGTTGCGCCAGAAGTAGACACAAAATACGTGACACTGGTGAGCAAGTTAACGGAGTATTTTAATTTATTCCGCAACGAAATGTGATTCACGAACGATGTGTATTTCAAAGCCGACAGCAGCTAGCAAATTAAAGCGTTGAATAATTTGCAAGAGAACTACAGACACTTGCCGTACATTGCGAATATAAAGAAGAGACCAAGGAAATCGTAAGGGACCGCTTTGTTATGGGAGTGAGGGACCAGGCTGTGAAACAAAAACTACAATTAATCACAGACCTGAGTCTCGATAAAGCAATGACAATTGCTAGACAGCATGAACAAGTCAGACTGCAAACGAGAGAACAACAGCTCGAACAGGATCAACATTTTAGAAGCGAGAATATCCCCGAGTCCGAGAACAGCTGGTCGATACACGAAGCCGAAGGACAGACATACTGCCAGTAAGTTAGTGGGCTAGATGATGGCTCTGGAATTGCAGCAACCCTTCACTCACATGGTGCCGTGTACCATAAGTCTTGTAGAAGTTCTTGTAACAGTTGTAGGGTCAAACGTGTGCGTGACAGCTTGGATAAGCAGAGACAACAGCCAGATGGGATGAGTCGTAAAAATACTCAGGTCTACTTTTGGCCCTCGCCCGTGTCATATCTACACCTACCCCCGGGTAGTCCAAAATTGGTGCTTGTAGAACGATTTGAACAATTATATGATTAAGCCCCCTGACTAAAATCCTAAATTTGGGGGGAAAAAGGGGATTAAAATTTTGGAATTATATATATATATATATATATATATATATAAAACACACACACATATATATACACACACACATATATATATATATATATATATATATATATATATATATATATATATATATATCAATGTATATAGAATATTAATGCTTTCTTCATAAATGGCCTGCACCTTGGTTGCAAAACAAACAGGAATTAATATGCAACCCAAACAACTAAGACATAAGACCTACATGTGGGCTGTAGAAGAATGCAGATCAAATGTTTCTCGCTGGCAGCATCATGTGACCAGCATCAGAGTTCTACCAGGTCATCAATTTAAGTGCAACAGTAATAACTCTTGTTGAGGTCAGCGTAGAATATGCCAAAGACTGCAGTGGCGAAATCAAGGCATGGGAATTGTCATACTTCAAAGACTGCTATTTTAGGAAAGTTGGAGTCTTCCATCTAATATGTCATGTTTGGTTGGCTACAAGACAGGAACTGGATGAGATGGTAGAGAGAGACGTGATTGGTGGATAAGAGGTGGTGATCCCCATGAAGGGAGAGACAGGGCAAGAGAGCGAGAGAGCGAGAGAGAGAGAGAGAGAGAGAGAGAGAGAGAGAGAGAGAGAGAGAGAGAGAGAGAGAGAGAGAGAGAGAGAGAGAGAGCGAGAGAGCGAGAGAGCGAGAGAGCGAGAAAAAGAAGGAGGAGCGAGAGAGAGAGAGAGAGAGAGAGCAAGAGAGAGCACAGCCCACCAGAAGAAAAATAACCCATCAAAACATACAGCCCACCAGAATAAAGATAGCCCACTAGAATAAAGATATATAACCCACCAGAATATACACAGCACATTGGATCTCATATCAAGTTGGTTTTAAACATTAGCTAACCTGTGTAATAACGCAATCGGTTATAACGCAATCAGTTACATTTATAGCAAGTGTATGTAACCAAGTACACATAAAATAATGTATATGGACATAGCCCTGACTGATATAACAATTTATCCTCTATGGGTGAATTTGTTAATAAAACTTACTTAAAATAACATATTTGTCAATACACTGTAACTGTCTTAAATAAAAAGCACAAAACAGTATTTTCTTTCTTATAACAAACTGAACTGCATTGACTGGGAATACAGTGTAATGCACACAAATACACACAAATCGCTCTAAATGTAACTTGGCTGTATCCAACATGACAAGGTTCATATCGCAAAAACTATGAGTACATTAAAATAACTTATTGTATACATCTTGCAATGATTTACAGTGTTATACAGTTTCTGAAAACATGCATTCATTATGGTAACTCAACATAAATCCACAAGCATTCTTGAGTAATGTATAATTGAATAATGCACACATAGTTTTACCATTCGTTATAAACGCTGTATCAATTGCATTGCCGATCCTAGCTTAGACAAAACATTGCTGCCTTTGTTATATTTAATATGCACGATTTTTAGTTTGTGTTTTTTTCTCTCACTTATTCCATGTAAGCATGAGAACTGTTGCAAATGTAGTTTTACATCTGAACTAACTATGGGAATCTATTTTTTGGAAAATGTGTTATGCAAACAACTTAATTTCCAACAACACATTTCTATTATCACAGGTCTTTTGTAATAAAAAATAAATAAAAACTTCATAACAATTCTATATTTTCACAGTGTAGATCATAAGTAATATTATGGATAATTTATTTTAAGTATTTATGAAAATGCAATAATAAGGCAACATTTTAAAATGCCTTGTCCACTGTCACATAAACTACAGTTGATATAGGCCATTCAACAAAATCTGCTGCGGCGGTGATTTTGCGGGCGCGCAAAACCGCGTAGCTGCAGCGTCGTTTCTTTTACTTGGATCTGGGTACCGTTTTGTTTTAACTCTGATTCGCGCGCATTTTTTACGATTGACGTCATCGGATGGCGGTGTGGTGGTCCCAGATTCGACCAGTCCAGGATTCGACCGAATCTGGGACCGCGACGGTAGCGGTCCCAGATTCGACCCGGGCCAGGATTCGCCTTTGTTACTAACGTAGTTTCCGTTAGTAATACATCATGTATTGAAATCATATTGTTATTACGCACATCTTTAATAAAAAAGGATTAACTTATGTGATCATTTTCACTCACTCGAACGTGTTGTGTTATTTAGAGCGTTGTTTTTCGCCAGTCGAGGTTATAATTAGTATCGAGGCTACAGCAATTGGTACCGCGTGGCGCTGTCTATATGCACAGCCGCGGTGTCCTGCTTCGTTTTATTGGGAGATGGCTATTTGTTACCCCTCCACGAACATATGCATATCAATCTTGTCAAAAGTACCTTCAGTTCAGTGGAGTAGCCAGGATTTTGCATTGGAGGGGCCATCCGACAATCAAACAAACTCGGTGTGTGTGTTTGGGGGGTTTCGTCTGGTGCTTGTTGTTGGTGGTTTTTTGGGGGGGTCTCGTTTGGGGGGGGGGGTGGGGGGGGGTGCGTGCGTGCGGGCGTGCGTGCGCGCGCACGTGTTTGTGTGTGTATTGTATGTGTGAGTGTGTGTATGAGTGTGTATGTGTCTGAGTGAGTGAGTGAGTGGGTGGGTGGGGGGGGTGGGGGGGGTGGGGTGGGTGGGTGGGGGGGGTGGGGGGGTGGGTGAGTGAGTGAGTGAGTGAGTGAGTGAGTGAGTGAGTGAGTGAGTGAGTATGTGTCTGAGTGAGTGTGTGTCTGAGTGATTGTCGTGTCGTGTCCAGTGCTGTAACAAGTACTCTAGCAAAGTAACTAAGTAAAAGTAAAAGTAACCTCCCAAAAAACTACTTAAGTAAAAGTAAAAGTACCCCCGAAAGAAACTACTTAAGTAAAAGTATCGCTCCACAAAACTACTTAAGTAAAAGTACAAAAGTATTCGGTCAGTGCCAATATATATATATATATATATATATATATATATATAATAAAAAAAAAAAACTTAAAAAATATAAAGGTCTTCTTATGACAGTTCAATTATGCTGTTGATGTTTGTCTTTTGTGATAGATTTAATTATCTTAGCTTAAGATAATGACTAAATTTAATGTGTTTTGATATTTAAATTTAGCGTTCATATTTACTACGATTCCATTTTGTATCTACTACCAACGGCATTTCAAAAAACCAATGCAGCCACTGCACCACAAACCTCGTAGGTACAGGAAGGTACTGCGTGTCGACCGCGCAGTCTATGCGATGTTCAGAAAACATTGTTACACACTGTTGAATGTTGAACTAAATAAAATTCTGAGTTTTGAAATAAATTATGCACCAGAAGACCACGATGTATGGAAATGAACGATAATATGAGATCTAAAATAATAACCTGGCTCTCAGTCGCTGAACGCGCATAAAGGTTCAAAAAAAAAATAAATACGCTCATTATTGGCACAACTTCCTTCGTCTTTCAGTTATCGTTAAAATACCGATTTATAACGCGCATTTACTACGTCAAAACAACTACGACTCCCCATTTTATAGGCGGTTGATGAATTCATAAGTTTATGCATCAGTAGCATGTTTTGCGTGGCGAAGTGTTACGCCTAATATTTGCGACGCAATTCATCATGACATTTCAGCCGAGCATTATATTGATCTTTTCTATTGAGATGCAACCTATTTATCCGATTTCTAAACAAGAAGTATCAATGAATCTCAATTGCAATTTTCAAGCCATTGACTCGCGGCATTGTCGATGCGCTGGTCTTACCAAAACACCGATGTGCGAAGCCAGGACTGGCAGCAGAAAATGCGACTGATCATTGATGTCGGCACAAAACAAACAAAGCCTTGCTCCACATTCACTCTTTAATTGACCTTAATCAAACAAACTCTACATGGGTTTTAACACATTTATATAATAGATCAGCTTGAAACACGATTGCTGCCATGATGTCGGCCCGACCGCAAAGCAAACAACAACTACACAATCAGGGGTCGAGGGTAATTTTAAAATTGGTAGTAGACCCACGTAAAGTAACGCAACATTTAGAAGTAAAAAGTAAGAAAGTAAACAAAAAAGTACTTCGTTACAAGTAAAAGTAATTCCCAAAAAATGTACTTCGTTACATCCCACCACTGGTCGTGTCGTGTCGTGTCGTGTCGTGTCGTGTCGTGTCGTGTCGTGTCGTGTCGTGTCGTGTCGTGTCGTGTCGTGTCGTGTCGTGTCGTGTCGTGTCGTGTCGTGTCGTGTCGTGTAATGTCGTGTAATGTCGTGTAATGTCATATAGTGTGTAGGAGCTAGTGCGTACCTGCGCAATACAGTGAGTTATATAGCAAGGTAAAAGTTAAACTGTCTCGATTAACAAGCGAGTCTTCTTATGCAGTGCACATTTTATATCCTTATCAACACGTGAGCATCTTATTGAAATTAACAAAATGCAATTTCAGAGAACATAGTACAGTCAATAAAACAAGATGACGTCAGCTGTAGTCCTGCACGTGCATCCACAGCTCAAGCGTGTAGCACCACTGGTCGCCAGATATCTTGTATATACCAGAGGCAAATACACCAAACACGGTGTACATAAAAGCAACGCAAACGATATTGCATCATAATAAACAAGCATGGCAATAGCAAACACAACCTAACAGTTTCGTCACAGTCACCATTTGTTGTTACAACAGTTTCGACGAACTGCTAACCTGCACGTGTTACAAGAGCGAAATATGTACAACGCGAAACAATGTATATTCAATTATTAAACACGAAGTGTTCAATTATTTAACTTGAATAACATACGGTGTTAATAGCCGGCAGATAGCATACTGCCGACATATTTCACATGCACCAGCAGTAACACCAGGTGTCAGTTTAACAAAGAACCTCACTTATAACACGTACGGCAAAACGAAATAATTATACTTAGAACACAGCAACAGTTTGCGCTTATCAATGTAGATAACACAGACATTTTAAAACTAATTCGTCCGTATTCGTATGGCGACAATTCAGCAGTGCTGTGAAGTATAACAAAGCTCACACAACACGGTATAAGTGGCAGCTTATCGTGCTAAGGTTCATCATTACGTCACTGCCAAAACCATCCGGACGTTCAAATTACAACGGCATATCATTGTAAATATGTAAATAATGTAGAAAGCTTTATGCATGTTGACACACATATTAAGTAATTTAGTTATAAAAAACGGTGAAGAATAATGTATACACAATTACTATTATCACCTGCAGCCGCATCAACAACAAGAATCAACAACAAGAATGTAAGTTGGAACAGCATCAGAAGCAACAACAGCAATGTGTGTGTGTGTGTGTGTGTGTGTGTGTGTGTGTGTGTGTGTGTGTGTGTGTGTGCGTGCGTGCGTGCGTGCGTGCGTGCGTGCGTGAGTGCGAGTGTGTGTGTGTATGTGTGTATGTATATATATATATATATAAATGTATGTGTGTCTATTTATGTATGTGTGTGTGGTGGTGGGGTGGGGGGTGGGTGGGGGTGTGTGATGTGAATACATACTGTGGGCAAGTGTGCGCGTGTGCTTACATGCGTGAGTGCGTGCTTGCGTGTATGCGCGAGTGCGTGCAAATTTGTGTTGTGTTTTTGTATATTTATGTATGTGTGGGTCTGCGTGTTATGTATATATTTGTACATGTGAACGTCAATGTGCCAACTCTGGCGAAACAAGTAGAATGTGTGATGTGAATACATACTGTGGGCAAGTGTGCGCGTGTGCTTACATGCGTGCGTGCGTGAGTGCGTGCTTGCGTGTATGCGCGAGTGCGTGCAAATTTGTGTTGTGTTTTTGTATATTTATGTATGTGTGGGTCTGCGTGTTATGTATATATTTGTACATGTGAACGTCAATGGGCCAACTCTGGCGAAACAAGTAGAATTACTACGAAGAAAACACAGAAATACAGGTCATGTTGACCACGTGACACCACTGTCTTTCACAAGCTACGGCTCCATGAGCTCGACTTCACACAGCGACCTGACTGGGCCGTTTCTCCCGAAGACTCTGACGAAGACGTAGTCACAGCCTCGAGCGGGGCACTGGCAGCAGAAGGAGCACATCGAGACGTCTCCTGCGTACTTCTCCGTCTTCGTCAGTTCACACCGCAAGAAGTAGCCGTCGAAGGGGCCTTTGTTAACCGACTTCTCCATCGTGTCCACGTGAACCTGCAGTAAATTGACAACTTGTGTCATTTATACGTGACTTAGGTGCTTTGTAAAAACATCTATTAATCCAGGAAATGTGTATGTATGTGGGCGGGTGTAGGATACGTTCGGAATAGAAACACTTGGAAACAAATTTATTTAGTACTCCGTAATTAAACAATGCGTGGACACGTTCAGGTCTTCATCAACAAATTATATATTTTCAGCCGTATCTCAAGTGGTTACTTTTTTGATATAATAAACCACTTGCAAATTACTGACGAGTAATGTGCAGCTTTCCGGCAGAACAACGCTGCAGCCCAATCTGTATAATATAATAACTACACGCCCATAATTATTTTAATTAGCAACTCATTCGGTTGAAGACATAGAACATGTCAATGTATCACATCAATATATTCGGCTTTCCAATTTGATTTTGATGAGTTGTGGGTGGGTAACATTTAACATTGATGCTATCCAACTTGTTTGGGTTATTGGAAAGTTTGATATTTACAAACCTCTAAACGTGTTACCGGAAAAAATGGCTATTAAGTCGCAAGACTGGAAATGTTTTGCACGGTTTATTATTCCACAAAATATACCTCATTTGTTGAACAATCTGTACTCGCTTTACTTGTATTGGAGAATGTGGAATGGACTATATATTGTATTATTTCTAATATAAATTTATATTTGCATGTGTTTTTTAAACGTTGTTCTAGCTCGCAGTTGCCAGGGTCCGCGGATAATACAAATGTTTATCGACGTTTAACAGTTTAATTTATACTTATTAACACTTTAATATTCATGTATCTTCATCATTTTATAGCATGTTATTTGTAAGTTGATAACAACTTGCTTCATTAATTTCAAAATAGTACATATAGTATAAATATATACGATGACGATGTGCAACTGCATGTCCACTATGCGGTGATGTTGTTTTTGCATGGTTTCTTAGTGTGTCACTTGTACAATCACCTGGGTCTTGTCGCTACAATCCCCGTCCTTGAGCACGACACGGACACGAGCCACGTTCTGACATTGCGAAACATCTGCTCTGAGACGGAAGTCGTGCGGGTTGGTTGATGACGTCACCTTAGCGCAGGTTTTACGCTTTCTGTCAGTGAAGACAGCACTGTCTCCGAAGTCGCGGAACCCTTTTGTTATGGCAGTGATTGGAACTGAAACAGAAGCGCACTATAATATTAGTCACGTTAATTGTTGGTGACAAACGGATGCCACTCGTATAACTTGGGAGATCGTGTCCTAACGGGTATTGTCACATGATATGTCAGCTGCTGGGACGTGTTGACGTGTGCAAACTTTGCCTCGTGTGAATGACAACGGCGTTCTACACTATACATGCTGTCATTTATATTAGACAAAACACCTATACTCCCTATACATACCGTCAAATATTTGAACACCTGTATAACGATGACACGTCACAAACAAAGAAATGGGCAATAATCCACACTGTTACTCTATAATAATAATAAAATAATAATATAAAATGATATATATTTATATAGCGACATAATCACACAGCTAAATATGTAGAACATTAAACTATTCAGTTAAATCATTTAAAAGCAAAACAACAAATAGTCGTAAATTGAACAAAACAGTTAATATACAATTACATATAAGGGTAGTAAACCTAAAACGTGTATGTGCAACACATGATTTAATAACAAATTACACAAAGAACCATCAAATAATATTACACTGTAATATTAAAAATAAAAACAGTAAAATTAAATTAGGTGGGATTAAAATAGTAAGATGATGGATAAAATGTACATTCATGGCAGTAGTAGGAATAATTACCCTACTCACCTATTCCAGGTATAGGACAGTAGTTGATCGGCTGATAATTCCCTTGCGCTATTGCAATTCCGTAGTGTGATCCTCCGAACTGTCCCGTATTCATAGAGGTTATGCTTCCGTCATCCAGTCGGACTGAAAAGACTCTGTGAAATATGTAATGGCTTAATAAAATTATATATTTTCACCCAATACAAATTATTTTAGTGATTTCCGAACATTGTTCTGTGGTTGTATATTCTATCTAGTATACCGTATAATATTAAAAATACAAACATATAGTGTTTGTATCCTAGTAACTAAAACCAGGCAATTGCGTACCCACATATATTAATTTTGATGTAAACGTTTTGTTAACTAAACGTTAATTATTGATATTATAACTTATTTTTCATTCGACGAAAAACATAATTTTAAAATAAAAGGTAATTGTTTATATAAGCACTGTATCCAATACTCAGGATTTGGTCAAAGCGCTTTACATTTTACTTCTCTTGCGGTCCTGTTCAATCAAACACCATCTCAACTTCTCTGGGAAGCATCCAGCCATATGTTGCAATTAATGCGCGAAGACTGCTTATACACATATCCACCACTGTCTATAGCCAGGTACCCACTTATACAGCTGAGTGAGCTGGAGCAATGTAGAGTTAAAAATAAGCTTGCCCAAGATTTTAACACCGCATCACAGGATTCGAACCCGGGTCCTCTTAGTCGAGAGTCCTAACCTCTACCCCGAGCCAAAGGGCTCTACAGATGGTGGTGCATCGTGATTTCTCATTCCCGGAGCAGTCCGGTAAGTAAATGCAAAATTCACAATATGTTATTTTATCGAAGGACTCTCAACGTAATAATACTAGAGTATAGACACGATCGACAACAGTGGAGGCAGGTCATTCACAAAGGAAAAAGCCACATTGAAGAAAATATATCACAAAAATACCAACATGATCACAATATCCGCCAAGGCCTTCCTGATGCTTCTGCCCCTGTCATCTTTTGTGTCAACTGCGGGAGAGACTTTAAATCTAAAATTGGACTATTCTCTCACCAATGAGCAAAGCACATAACGGACGAAACCCTACACTCATCGGACACGATGGACAGCAAAGAAGAAGAAGAAGAAGAGTTTAGGCTAATGCGTCTGTAAATTACATTACCCTCCTGAAGTGTGTGTGTAATAAGCAACGCCGTCTTGTATTGCGAGTCCATATGGCTTGACATTGGTGGTGGTGGTGGTGGTGGTGGTGGTGGTGGTGGTGGTGGTGGTGGTGGTGGTGGTGGTGGTGGTGGTGGTGGTGGTGGTGGTGGTGGTGGTGGTGGTGGTGGTGGTAGTAGTAGTAGTAGTAGTAGTAGTAGTCGTAGTCGTAGTCGTAGTCGTAGTCGTAGTCGTAGTAGTAATAATAGTTGTAGTAGTCGTAGTAGTAGTAGTAGTAGTAGTAGTAGTAGTAGTAGTAGTAGTAGTAGTAGTAGTAGTAGTAGTAGTAGTAGTAGAAGTAGTAGTAGTAGTAGTAATAGTGGTAGTAGTAGTAGTAATAGTGGTAGTAGTAGTAGTAGTAGTAGTAGTAGTAGTAGTAGTAGTAGTAGTAGTAGTAGTAGTAGTAGTAGTAGTAGTAGTAGTAGTAGTAGTAGTAGTAGTAGTAGTACTAGTAATAGTGCTAGTGGTGGTAGTAGATGAAGTAGGAATAATAGTAGGATAATGGCTATTATTACTATTTTGATCTTTATTGCTATTATTATTAATATTATTTAATGCATCGTAACAAACAACTAGTCAACTAGACACCAACGGACTTGCCTGAGAAGACAGTCGTCACTTCGGAGCCGTCGAATGTCGCCCGTTTCACTTCCTTATTGCTATAGTCACCGTAGTACACAAACCCATTAACGGTATCCATTGCGACAGCAGACATCTTACCTACAGTAACGTTATTCACAAATAAAACAATCCGCGAGACGGAGAACCTCGATAAATGTTACTGTAATAAACCTGCTGTGGCTGACCACCTGTCTTAAGCAACCTCCTTGGCAGTATTGAAGCTGTGATCGGACAATACACATTCTATTGCACTGACAGTGTGCTGTTTTAACATTATGGTGAAACATGTAAACAGTTCTTATTACGTTTTGTGAAAAACGTGAAACAACTTTCAAAATCGATAAAGTAACTTTAGAAATATTACTCCTTTATGGCAAGGTCAAACGCCCAATCATGATCATATTAAACTGTAGATATTTCAGATATATACCTGCGTTGGTTGCGTGCATATTCATGATCTTGATATCACAAATACTAGCTACACGTTAGTTTATCATACACGTTTCAAGACAAAAATTAGACACATAAATAAAACAATATGTCAATGTAATGTAATGTATTAGACATCTAGGATACTAACTTAACACATTTATTGGCGTACCAGCACTAACTTTAACACATTTATGGGCATACCAGCGGCTGCTGGATGTCCACACACCATGGATCATCGCACGGACAATGTCAACGTTTATTATTGCAAATGTTGACCTGATATGGCACTGATGGGTTCGATATGTCTGGTAAATATATCTATGAAAATGTTGTCGTAGCCAAATAAAAATTAAAAGAAAGGCGTAGCGTTGCTTACCGTTGCTCGTGAAGAGTTTTGCTGTTCCATAACTCCGAGGCGTTGAAGACGGTATCGGTTCCATCAAGAATATTTTGCGATATTCAGCAACAAGCAGAGTTCCACGTCTGAAGCCACCTGAAGCTGTAATTTGTAAATACAATAGTAATAATATTTACAACCAACCATATGTTACTTGCTGTTTCCCTCAGACATTTGTATATATATATATATATATCCTAGTAGAATATTTCAATCCAAAATTAGTTTTGTAACTACCAAAAGGCAGCTTTTCGACATAACAATGTTCACACCTAGTGGGTACAGCTGGAGGATTGTCGTAACAACAGTGAGGTATTGGTAGCCTTGAGTGGAGCTCATGGAGGAACTACTAGGTTTGTGGCGATATCCTTGAGGTACTTGTAGTTTTGTGTTGAGATTACGGAGTGATTGGTAGGCTTAGGGTGAGATCATGGAGGCACTGGTTGGTTTATGTTAAGATCTCGGAGGTACTGATACATGACAAATTGTACAATTAAGTTGTAAAACATGAATGATATTTTGTTGCGAAGCAATGCTAGTAGTCGTGCGTAAAATGAACACATACATGTGGTAACTGATGTTCAGGTGCATTGGCCTCTTAAGGGTGCAAATCGCATACGATTTACGCGAAATCGTAAGGAGTACAACGGGCATTAAAAAGGTAAGTAAAGTATGTTCTTATATGGCGCAGTTTCCATTCCACAGTACTGCTCAAGGCGCTTTACTCTTAACCCCCTTGGGAGACCTGTTCAATCGAATACTACGTCTGCTTCCCAGGAAACATATAAAAATAGTCGATCAATGCATGCTGTAATAGTCAGTATTGTTATCTTATAAAAACAACATAATTAACTATAAATGCCAACACGACAAGCAATCGATACAAGAAATGAGATGTCAAGTCTGCCGTCAAAAATAACGGAGATGAAATGTCCTGTGAATGTCAGTGAAATTGCAACGGATTTATATTGAATTCGGCCGACCACACACCTCCGTGGGTATAGAGGAAATAGCAGAAGGTGAACGGTCGGTGTAGAACAAAAACACGATGGCTTAATGTTTGGTCTCGTTTAGTCATATAGCTGGTTGAGTTCAGCAACGTAGTCGGTGAGTTTTTTGGTGCGCTGACACGGTTGGTTCAATGGCGGATATTCGTCATACAGTTGAGTTTCGTCTGCGTATTGGATCAGATGATGTTCACACATGTCCATGTAGGTAGAACGTGTTTGAACCTGTAGTCAAGGCCTGCTCGACAACGCTTTGAATTAGTATCACGTGTTGCAGTTTGCTTCGCCTACATATCTATTGCGCTATGGCGTGACAGTTAGACAGTTACTTACCTCCTGAATTTGCAGCCCAGAAACAGATCAATGCGAAGACGAGATTTCGAAAAAGCGGCCACACAGGAGGAAGAGACGGCCGAAGTAGATTCACCTTGCTCAAACGTCGTGGCGCCATATCGGTTTTGAACGTGACGTCGAATCTAAAGTTCTGTATTTGCCTTTCCAGTTATCGAGCTAGTGTGCACGAAAATATGAACTCATGTCGCTTGGTTTCGCTGGCTATATGACACAGCGATGTTTGAATCGATAAGTTGCCTACCACTCTGTGATCAGTAGGTCTCTATTGGTGACGGGTGTCTCTGTTGACGACTGTTGCGAACCATGTGACTCGTGAACTCGTCTCTGACATATTATAGTGAACGATCAACGATATATATCACCAAGTACACAGTTGGACAGCGACGTGGATAATACACGAGAGAACAGGTTTTGTCTGCATACGACCAATGGGGTTCTTTGTTCTAGTTACCACACGTCATCCATTGGTCTAATAGAAGCGACGGAGCGTCGCTGGAAGGCTAATTAATAATTACAGCGTCAACACTGGATACAGTTGTATCACTGATGGCGAGTGCATGAAATTCGTTCACAACTTTAACAGACAATCATTGTATGAAAAATACTTCATTTGTGTGAGTTATTTGACTAGCAATAATTTCACAGATAACAAGTTAAATTTGATTTGGCTATAGTAAAAACAATTTCAATGCTCGAATAGTGCTGGTTTTTGGACATCAGGTCCAAATTCCCTATGCCTACTAACTGCTAACTAAATCAATAACTAGTTCACCAGTTCCTGGACAGAGAATTGAGGAGCGGTGCGACGAAGCACCGTGCAGTCTGGAGCGAGGAGATCACCAAGTCCACAGTTGGACAGTGGCGTGGATAATACATGAGAGAATAGGTTGTCTGCGTACGACTAATGGGGTTCTTTGTTCTAGTTACCACGCGTCATTAATTTTATATTTGCATTGATCTATGGAGAGCGTCGGAGCGACGCTGGAAGGATAATTAATAATTACAGCGTCAACACTGGATACAGGTGTATCACTGTCTCGTTCTACTCGCGTAACCTGAACTAGATACTGTTTTATTGATGCCTGCTGTTATGTAGTTATCAAGCGTGAAGGACATATGCACACACCGATCGTTAAAATCCCAGTGATACTCATACTCGTGATACTCATACTCGTGATACTCATACTCGTGATACTCATACTCGTGATACTCATACTCGTGATACTCATACTCGTGATACTCATACTCGTGATACTCATACTCGTGATACTCATACTCGTGATACTCATACTCGTGATACTCATACTCGTGATACTCATACTCGTGATACTCATACTCGTGATACTCATACTCGTGATACTCATACTCGTGATACTCATACTCGTGATACTCATACTCGTGATACTCATACTCGTGATACTCATACTCGTGATACTCATACTCGTGATACTCATACTCGTGATACTCATACTCGTGATACTCATACTCGTGATACTCATACTCGTGATACTCATACTCGTGATACTCATACTCGTGATACTCATACTCGTGATACTCATACTCGTGATACTCATACTCTTAACAACCCACATCGGCTGCGCCTTCCCTTCCACGACAACCCCAACACCCTCCCACTGACATCTCGATATGTCCCAATGTTATTCCAAATGACATCCCCTTCGACATCGCAAACGTTATCCATAAATTGCCCCCTCCTCTTTTGAAGTCACTTCATGTATATATCTCAAGTGTCAAGTAAATAGATTCCGAACAGCCAAGTCCTGTGTGTGGTCAGATTGTGTGTGAAATTAGCAGAATTCAAGAAGTGATGATATATGATTGGCACACACACACACGCGAGCGCACGCACACACACACACACACACACACACACACACACACACACACACACACACACACACAGACACACACACGCACACACACACATACATACACACATAATATTATAATTTATATATATTTATGTAGCCAACGCACAAATAGACCAAACATCAGATACGACGACACGACACGACACGACACGACACGACACGACACGACACGACACGACACGACACGACACACGACACGACGACGACACGACACGACACGAACACGACACGACACGACACGACACGACACGACACGACACGACACGACACGACACGACACGACCACGACACGACACGCACACGACACGACACGACACGAACACGACAACAGACGAACCATATATATATAATATATATATATAATATAATATATATATATATATATATATATATATATATATATATATATATACGACGACTAAGCTAATAGACCATATATATATATATATATATATATATATATATATATATACGATTTAGTGTAGCTTAGCGTCGTGTCGTGTCGTGTCGTGTAGTGTAGTGTAGTGTAGTGTAGTGTAGTGTAGTGTAGTGTAGTGTAGTGTAGTGTAGTGTAGTGTAGTGTAGTGTAGTGTAGTGTAGTGTAGTGTAGTGTAGTGTAGTGTAGTGTAGTCTATTGTAGTGTAGTGTAGTGGTGACACAGGTATGTGTGATGTGTCTAG
Source organism: Ridgeia piscesae (assembly GCA_025642075.2). NCBI lineage: Eukaryota > Metazoa > Annelida > Polychaeta > Sabellida > Siboglinidae > Ridgeia > Ridgeia piscesae. The sequence continues at coordinate 210,629 of JAODUO010000045.1, forward strand.
TGTCGTAGGGTAGTAAGTAGTTGTAGTGCATGCCCTTCATACTCTTGTTTAAGCTTCGACCGCCAGCTAGCTATCTTAAAGGAGCGAAAGTGAGCCTAGTGCATAAGTATCCCCTACTGGTGCATAGCCTCTCCACAGACACGACTCTAGTATGACCGTCTCGTGGTAGACTACGGATCCCGGGTACCTTGCGGCCCTATGCTAACATACTAGGTATCTAGGAGAAGGACAACTCTGGTTACAAACCTGGATAGACCCAGCTCATTAGCGTTGGTAGGCAGTGGGTCTAGGAGAAGAAAAACTCTTATTTTAAATCACCAGGCGCAAGGGGTCTACAAAATCCAACGGCCAGATTTTCAGACCACGCTATGGTTAAACTACCAGGCAATCTACATAAGAAAGGGACACTCTGACATAAAACCTAAGGCCCAAGGACCTCATTGTCTCCGTCCCAGTTTGCTAGGCTATGGCAGAAGAAACTTGGGTTTAAAAGGTGTGGCCAGTTTTGCGCACCTTGCACTCCACCTTAACGTTCCACTGCGCAGGCGAGAAACTCATAAAATCCTGCAGCGATGGGTAAGGGGCGAATACGGCAGGTGGAAGATGATATTGGAAGCCACAGTCTCTATCCTGCATGCAGGCGACTCAGCCGTATGGGTCGTCTATTGTTGACCCGGAGACGACATCACCCGGCAGCATCCTGATCGACCAAGCAACCTTTTCTCGGGACAGCACAGCTTGCTCCACACGGAGAGGTACTTAGAAAAGGCGGCCTCAACAAAGCTCGTCTCAATACATCCCAGTTGGCTCAGCGCGGTCAACGGACATCTTCCAAATGCGGTCGAAACACATCAGTGGAGAAACGGCTCATCCCACTCGCCTTAGAATGTGGGAACGGACTCAAACTAGCATGCTGGAACGTCAAAACAACGCTAGATTCACGCAACAGCACTCGATCTGAACGACACAGTAGAGACATCTTTCAGACGTTGGGTTCATGGTCAGGGACTCCCTAGCTACCAAGCTTACAGATCTGCAAATGGGCCACACTGACCGCATCATCTCCATGCGTGTGCCACTTGGTGTTCAGTAGCATCTTCAGTGTGTGTCTCCAACTCGCCAGGCAGATCCTGCCGAAAAGACAAATTTTAAACAGAGTTAAGCACCTTCTTAGAAACGTTCTGTCAAGTGACAGTATATTCATCCTTGGCGATTTCAATGGCAAAGTGGGCAAAGACTTAGAAACACGGAAACGTGTGCTTGGAAAACAATTGTGTTTGGAAACTGCAACGACAGTGGCGCCTACTACCTGAACAGGCTGAACTATGCGCCGAGCAACAACTGTCTATCACCAACACTGTCTCCCTGAAGAAAGACAGTTTTAAATCTATCTGGATACATCGTCGATGAAAACGCTGGCATTATATCCTTGTTCGCCAGCGTGATTTGAAAGGTGTATTTCACACCAGAGTGACGCTTAGTGCCGAGTGCCACAAGAACCACCGTCGTGTTAGCTACAATCGCAGCTTTCACTTCAAGCCCAAGCCAAGGCTAGGATATGCTCCAAAGAGAAAGCTTAAGATGTGTAGCCTCCAGACTGCAAAGGTTAGAGTGGACTTCCAAGAGAGCATACAGTATAAACTGGAAACATCCAACTATCCAGCAAACTTGCCTCCAGACTTGTTATGGGACCACATCAAAACTGCTGTTTTAAAAGAAACTCTCGGATTCTCCACAAAGAAAAAAACAGTTTTTTGGATGAGAACAATCACGAAATCCAGAAAATGCTGGCGGAAGAAACGATTAGCACAACAAGCTCACTTGGCTCAAGCTTCCTGCCCACAGAAGAAGGCGGCCTTCCGTCTTGCAACACTCTCCAATGCAAGGGTCGAAATATTCAAAATGAACGGTGGACCAACCTTGCAGAAAGAACTCAGTATTGCGCCGATCCTTGTGGCTACAGGGATTCTACGAAGCTTCGAAAGCCGTATATGACCCCGTCACGGCCATCTCCCAACTTATCTGGGAAGCGGCAGTGATTGCACTAAGACTGTTTCTACAGAAATGTCCCTTGTCTAGTACAGATACTCTGACGTAGAGTTAATGTAGAGATACCACGGGAAGACAGATAGAATCCGTATTAGATGTAAGCAGTCATAAATTATTTATAAACACGCATCCTGCACTGTGTGAACGTGACTTGACTTATACAACGCACAGATTTTTGTTCGTGTTTGGAAGAAAAAGCCTCCCATAGTTGCGTTTTCAGGGAAATGCTTTCAATGGTTAGTTTCTAGTTATTGCAGGAGAAACGATGTCAGAAGCCTCAATTAGTCATGCCCACAGCAGACACCGTGTGTAGGTATATTCATACATTCGCGCTGGCGTGTTGATGGGTACACATTAGAAGGTTTACTCTGGTTTAACCAACAGCACAGTGCGACACCGAAGTCCAAACGACAACATATTGAATTACCGAAACCCGTCTGCACTCATCGACAGCAAACCGCTCGACAGCAAAACTGTCGTGGTGGGACGTAAGATGACGTCCTGGATATACTCATGTAAAATATATATCAGAAACAAATCAATGTAATTGATGTCTAATGTCTCTATTATATATCCATTTTACAGTACATCAGCAGTTTACGGGTACTTTCTCTTACCCCTCTACCTATGCCATTTTCTGAGTTATCAAAAGCAGAGCCTTAAACAGCTGGCAGCCCGGTTTTTGCCTCTATTAGATAACATCTGCGTTTTGCGGGTACTTTCGCTGACCCCTGAATCTGACGCCTGTATCTACGCCATCTCCTTAGACTCATTGATAGCGTCCACACTGCAAATGTGCATTGGCCGTTGAAGATTGCTGCGCTCTGTTTACCGTAAACGGTTCTGTTGGCGGTTTTCCGCATTTCCCTCGAGCGTTTGCCGCCGTTGTTTAACAACGAAGATGGGCTTTTACAGTCATCCACACGCAAATAATTGTATACATTCTGTCCAGTGAATGTCAACGACGGACGCGAAGCGCTGGATCACTGTTTCATAATTCTTTATTTCATGTACCAAACAAGAGAAGACCCTGTAACAATAACATGTTTACAGTAAACACCGAAAGCATACATAATATATACAGCAACGCACAAGAATAACAATTGTAGCCAATACAAATAAAGGAACCACGTATCTTCAACACAACATCCTGTATGACATACATTTAGAAACATCTATTTTCTGTCAATAATCTGTCACGTTAACCACATCAAAGTTACTACAACCCTTGCAGTTAACTCATATATAGTTTAGCTATCATATTATACCAACTGAAGCAATCCGATGTGATAACCATGCAATAGGAATCCATATATCCCCGTTATGTGACAATAGTCAACCTCCAAGATCAACACACACCAAATATAATACAGAAGTACAACATTCAATCACGATATGTACCTGTCCACACTCAGACGTCAAGAACACAATGCCTTGCTTCTACTGCCAACGCATCAGTGCAGAGCAAAAGTGTGACATCTACCATAACTATAGCCTCATCCAAGGAAACCGTAATCTCGTTTGCGTAAATATTGTGCATACCAGTGCTGACTCCTAGTGACCACCATAGGGCCAACATCCGAACTTGTATACAATAGGTTTGCAGACTTATTAATTTTAAACCTCAATGTATTAATTTGTGGTCCATAACCAACAACACAACAACCGTGCTGTGACGTAACCACTTTCTCTCACGATATAGGCATTGCTACTTGTATCTAACCAAACCAACAATTAATACTATTTCTAGACCCACGTGATTAGAGGAATAGTAGCAATTTGATGTAAACACGTAGATACAGCGATTTGTCGCTTCTCATCCAAAACCACACCCTCAGTATTAGACTACACTTTACATGGCAAGCTGCTGCACAGTTCGATAAACAAATGTTATACAATTGCAATCATAACACCATAAACTCACCAAATCTCATTTTTATTTACCGCTGGAAACACAGCCTCGTGGTTTGAGTCAATGCTTGCTCTCCCCCAAATCCCGCTATCTTCCCACTGATCCAACCGCAGTGACGCGTATTGTCACTGCTTATTAACACTACCATTAATCACCAGGTGGAGTCACCGATCACTGAACAAAATAAATTCACAAAATACGTATATAAATATAACAGCGTCAAGGCGACATGAATAAGTGTGCTTGGGCTAGCGAGCGAGCGTGCGTGAGTTCGTCCATATAAACATTGGCCTAACATATAAAATGTTGACCTATTATCAATGGTCAAGACCGTGGAGTTTGCAGATGCCGTTCGTTTCATATCAATCTATTTCTAGTAGTGATATAATCTCACGCGGGTGTCGTCGAGCTCTGGTTTTTGATTACCGCAACACGTGGGAACGATGCCAGGGGTGAGTCACTGTACATTTTAAGTCAAAATTTTTACTGTGTGGGTGGCGGTCATTACGTAACCGTCTGCGGCTTGACTGCATGTGTAGAACGGCAGACTGAAGGTTCCTCTGTCACACGATATGGAGCCATTTCGATCACCACAGTTTGGCAGATGCATGACTCATTCTAGTATCGCTTAAACGACTGCCGGTCGGCTGCGGAACTACGCCGAGAAGACAGTCTGGTTACTTAGTCGGTTTTGGTTTGTTTACCCGCGTGATCTATACAATGCTGCCACCCCACGGACACTGGTTAATCCTGCCGTAATTTCTATTTTATAAACAACTGCAAATTTGTATTTCTATTTATTTTGTGTTATTATAAGTTTAATTTTGGATAGTTTTTATAATAGAGCATTATTTTATATAAAAAAGGTATCCTTATTTAATTTGTATGTTATTCGTGTGGGGCTAAATAATGCTGCCACCTGACGGATACTGGTTAATCCTGCCGTAATTCTTATTTTATAAACAACTGTAAATTTTAATTTTTACTTATTTTGTGTTAATATAAGTTCAATGTTGAATACGTTTTTATAGGTTATCACTATCTTATAAAATTATATCGTTATTTTAACTTTATTTCATAGTTGGCCTGAGAGCCAATCAGCGTCTCTACCATAATCTTGGGCCTAACAAATGCAGAGCCTTTCTTTCCCCGGGCAGAGTTGAGGAGCTTAAAAGCGCTGCCACCTCACGGAGCCTGGGTAACCGAGACTAGACTCATTCATCCAGACAGCGTCATGTGATGGCGCTGAGGGGGTGGTCTAGTTTTTATTGAACCATCGATGGAAGGCCTCCAGGGTCCGTGTCTTTTCCCTTTTTCGTTTAATATTATCGATATTGTGAAATGGGTCGAACGATCTGTCGGCGTTGGCAGTTAATGAACTCTAACTCGCCACCAGTTCCGTTCATTTTCAGGTGTACAAGCGTCTTTTAAAGTTAGGCAGTGTGCTTCATAAGTAATTTATATTTCTCTGGTATGTATGCCATGCTAGACATAGTGTAAACAATTAGATTGCAGCTGACACTATAGTATAGCTACACTGGCTAGATAGGTTCTGCCCAGTAGTTATGAATAATTTTACTACTAATAATAATACTAATAAATATAATAAGGTAATTGTTTTATGTTGCATAAATCGTTATCAAGCAAGTTTTGAGGTACAGACAAACAAAATGGTAATCAGCCTGAAAACTGTTAGTTCAAATTATATATTGGTGGAACACTTAACAACTTATTTGCCCTTAACTTTTAAATTTGTCAAATGTATATTTTAAAGAGTGAGCCATTCTAGTCATGAAGTGATGGAAGGCTCCCAAAATAGGTGTTCTAATACTAGTAAAATAGTAATTTACTTGAATCTATATCTAGACGTGATCTATCTATAGCTACACGACTAACAGGTTACGTGTTGGCAAACTTTAACTTTCGGTATACATGTGTGAATAATCAGGTGTGCTGCAACGAAAACAGAAATGAAATTCTGATCTCATATTGAGAACCACTTAATTACTATCTGGGTCAGTTTACAACCCAATATTGTTCTAACGACTTGCTGAGCGTTTGTGTTGTAAGCTAAACAAAGGCGGTCAATTAATGTATGCATCTATCTAATAGGGACATGTTGCGGTTTATGTGGAAGGCGCAACAAAGGTATTATGGGTTTTGGTTACGAGGCTACACGATTCGCGCATGCGCGCCAGGTAGCAGTATAAAAGCAATAGCTGAAGCGGGTTCGCCCCCATTATTTTAAAATTCGAAGCCGATTGCTCATTACCTTCGTTTTCCAGATTTGTTGTTTTATATCGTTCACACTTCGTCTCCCACCCTCCTTCCCTCTCATACATGTATTCAATAGCTGCATGCTTGACTTCACGGTAGTGAAACGAAAAATTGTTTTACTAGAAATATTTAAGTACTTTTACTTATTACCTAACAGTTTTTAAAACTGTTGTGTGGTTGACTGTACCACATAAATGTGACGGTAACAACCGTATTGTTTTCTAAAGGTTTGACGCTTTTCCCTGGTAGTGTATGAAGTTTTGCAAAATAGATTTTTAATCGTATTATTGTGTGCTCAGGGTTTTTAGGGCGGAAATAAGTTGATGTACTTATGTTTTTATTGTGATGGCGGAATGACCCCCACACTTAGGGTGAATTATGCACAGTAGCTAGTAGTCATTCAGTTGCTAGTAGTCATTCAGCTGTGTTTCCAGTTTGTGTTTGCTGTGGTTGTTGTTAATAAAAAAGTCATGCACTTGGCCCAAATCAATCAATTCCTGTTGTGCCTTCTGCATAAATGCAAGTATGTTTGTGTACCCTATTACCGTTGACTGCCAGTTTTAGCTGCAACCGCTAGAAGTGAATCATTAACTGAAATAGCCTATGCGACCAAATGGGTAGCGTGTGGTATTTGGCTAAACCTGTTCCAAATTAAATGTTTACATTCTTATAGCAGAGCCAGACCTTTGTTCAATGGCCGCCCGCCCACCTTCCTCTGACACCGTTAGTTTTAAAATACTTATAATAATATTAATTAAACATATTTATAATACTGTGTTTGATCCAAATGTTTGGCGCCATTAAACATTGTTTAGCTAGTTTAATCAATAATAACAAATATTTAATAGACTGGGTCCTATCATTATGGAAAACATACTGCACGAATGTCAAGCTTACAATTTAGGTGTTAATTAAACGTGTATGTGACCTTGGCCACGTTTACTGCGTATTTAACACAATCACTATGCACAGCCTGGTACAAGCAGGCACGCTGCAAAACGAAACGAGTGGTTATTTTTTGGCCAGAGGTTTGTGAAATGGATATCTACACGAGACGCGAAACTTGGGGATTTCCCAGTTTCCGGGAAGTAGCGGCGGCTACTGGGTGTTTGATATTGTAGACTGTGCTCACGTCGTATTGTAAGGTCCCCGTCATCGTTAATTTGGGCGCGCAACGCAATGGAGGTAATGGAGGGGAAGTCTTACCTCACAATGTGTTGACACTTCGCCCGCTAAGCCGTGCCGTGTCGTTCGTCATGTTGTAGATTGTTCCCTCACGGCTAAATTTGTCAATAAGACAAACAACGTGTTTCCAGGTTCGCAATCGGCGTTTGACTTTATTACAACAGCGTCATTTACAAACACAACAACGCAGATGTGACATCACTTGTTTCTCTCTCTCCGTCTTCTGACTTTGACATTTAAATAGTGTCCAGATTTTTGAAGTCAAAAATAAAGCAATCTGTTTATCACCGTGATATACAGTTGCCGAATTTTCGTTAATCAAAAGTGGGGAAACGTTTTCTTAATTTCCCGTGGAGAGCACCAATTAACGTCAATATCCAAACGCACATTACAAGGGTTTGAGGCATTATGCATCTACGCATGCGTGATTTCATGTCGTCATACTGTGGCGTAGAGGGTGTACTAACCACGTGAGGGGGTATGCATATATTTGCATACTTCCCCGACCCCTAAAACCAGGACATGGTCACTAAGTAATCTAAGGTCAGACCAATGTCTGAGCCAGATTCTCTCCCACCATCACTCTTTCTCACGTGGACAACCTAGGACGCGCCCTTGCTTAAGAATATGTTTAATGTGTTGACACACTCTGTCTTCATGACTATTACTTTGTGGCACAGTAGTACAGTGCCTAGGACATTGGAATCAAAGAACTGGTTTCTAATCTTGTGCCACTGTATTGAATCTGGGCATGTTTACTCACTCTACATAGCTCAATATTTCATTTGTCTTTATGAGGGCGGTTGATATTTGTGTACCAACATATTCTGCGCAATAATTACGACAAAGTTGTATGCTTCCCAGATAAGTTGGGATGTTCAACTGAACAGGTCATCCAGGGAATTTTGAGCATTATGCTTATGGATGCCAAGGTTCAGCCATTCGAAAACATATGAGAAATGAATTCCAAAGTTCAAAAAAACTTGTATCGACAATAGTCCTTTGCAGATTACATAAAATTATTATTTGAAAAATTATTGTGAGCACGAACTTAGATACACAATTTGCATAAGTATAAAAAAATAAAAAACAACCATCCATTCTTTGAAAAAAATTTCACATTAAAATGTTAGTTGTTTGGCTATGGCGTTTTGCTCCAGGTTGTCTGGAGTCATCGCCACGTGCTCTGGGACGGCTGAGAGTAGTCGTTTTTTGTTCCAGGTCGGCCTGGAGTCATCGCCACGTGCTCTGGGACGGCTGAGGGTAGTTGTCTTTGCTCCAGGTCGACCTGGAGTCATCGCCACATGAGCCGTCTCGGCCTGGAGCTATCGCTTTTTGTTTACAGGTCGGCTTGGAGTTGTCGTTTTATTATTCTGACAAGGCCTGGCGCATTTAACAGTTTCTTTGTTCTTTTAAAGAAACACATCGGTATTTGTATGCATTATTTGTGAGAATGATCAATTACATCTTCAATTCAGTACAGGTATTACTAGGATAAATCAGGATCTACGCAACACATTTAATATCAATATAAAAAATGCCCAACAGTAAATACTGTGAAATGCTTCAATTCCAGGGTCTCGCTTCCTGTAATGCATTTGAAACACATAAATTGACCAGACATTTCTCAAGCATTGTCACCATGCGTCAAGCTTCGACATAAACGTCGTCACGAGTGCCACACAAATGCTCAGGGACGATGCAAGCTTGGTGGCAGACAAATACTTTTATGTGAACAAACATACTTTACAATGCGACTCATACGAGCTCTTCCATCAAAGAAAAATACAAACCAGGGGACATGTAGAGAAACTCTAGAGGGGCTTATGTATTCAATGGTACCACAGGAAAGGGGACATAGACCTGCAATTTGTTGGGCTGAACCGGAGTTTCAGCACAACGCACCATGTGAAGACGGCGGCCACATCCACAGTGTTGTCAGATCCTGACATCGGCGACGTTTCAACTTCAGAACATCTGTTGGGGAAGGGGCACTTCAGAATGTGTAGAGGGCACGCTACTCCGACGCAGACATAACTTTCATTTGAAACGAGACGTTTAGTTTAACTTTTATACGTGTTCCCCAGCGAGACTACACTTTCAGGAATCAGTCCTTGATTTCACGGATACGACGCGAGACATCAGACTAGCTATTCCGACTACCCCATGTAGTACAGATTCTCACCTTCTATGGGATTGAGTCAGTTGTACGGAACGTAAAATGTAACGAGTGCTACAAGGAGGTAACCGGGTACACAATAGGCTTATGTCTACCCTCAAACAAATGGCAAACAATACAAATATTAGTTCACAATTTTACTCTATCACGTCAAGGACCTCATTTTCTACCCGATCTTCATAATTTTGAAGTCAGCAGTCAGTCCAATGGAGTCAGTATTATGCATGTGCGTGACGCAATTGTCTACATTTGATCGAGCGCGTTGTAACGCTTATGTAACGACCTCTTTATGTTAAAATATCAATATTACTATCATCACTGTCACGCAATTTCACCCAGAAACGAACACTTTACTAATATCTTTAAATGTGATGTACTACTACTACATTCGCGAAACCGTGTTCTGCTACTGCTTAGATCATGAGTTGTGTTACGAACATTATCAAACTAGAGTGGACTTTAAATTGACGTTACACGCATTCTTATTTTACGGATTTTCCTGGGTGTTCATTTTAGAGTTTCTAGACAGCATATATGTCTCGGGTAATTGTCTGGTAACATGATTAGCCGATAACGTTTGTGTCATACATGACTAGTTTCTATTGAATTACAGCGTACGGCATCTTTCAATAGGTCAGGCGAGATGATTGTGTAGTAGTTATGATCCTGTAGCTCATTTCGTCTGGTAATTTATTGGTTCAAGTCGAAACCATCAACGGCGGATTGTAGGTGAAAATTATAGTCACAGCCTCGTGCTGACGGGCGAATGAATGATTCGACCAACTAATGATGGAGCTAATGGTACAGCAGTATCCATCCTGTGTCCGGTCTGTCTACTGCACCGATGCCAGGAAGAAAGAAGCAAGATTACTGTAAAAAGCACAAGGTAAATTGTGTTCTTGTGTTGCTGCAGTGTCGTAGTCGGAGCACTGTGCCAGTTTGTGCTCCAGCTACACTCCGCCACGTCTATCCTTGAATAACATTATACTATACACGTTTGGTTTTTACGTTCATGCGACGTAATTCTTGGTTATAATCTGTGTAAGGGATTAATTCGTTATTGTATTGTTCGTATGACATGCGTATATTTGAACTATGCCATCGTCTAATTATGAATCAAAATCAATGCATGTGTTAGCTAATTAATGCATGATGACAGTGAGCCCACCACAGGCAAAGAAAACACGCACGTTGCCCAGTACTAGCTCAGCCAACGTGTAGACTTCCTCGCCCTACAAGAACACGGCTACAGAGAAGATTTCGGAAAAAGAAAAAAAACGAAGGCACAAAGAAGCTAATAAGAAATCGCCCAGAGCCGCCGCCGCTGCCGCTGTTGCTGGCCCTTCCGGTGTGGATGTTCCCAAGCGAAAGCCAGAGAAGAAACGAAAGCGAGCTAAAAAATCAAATTCGAAGGTAGACGAGTGGGATGACGAAGATGACGAGCAGTGGCCGTGTGTCGTCTGCTGCGCAGCGTTCAGCAGGAGCTGGGAGAAGTGGGCAACGCGCCAAGATTACGGAAAATGGGCGCATGAGGACTGCACCCCTGCCACAATTGCGATTCCGAGTAGGGGAATTGATGGCCCACAGAACAATGCAATTATAATTAACCAAATAATGTTATATGTTAAAGACTTGATCATTGTGGATAATTTTCTTGAAGATTTAATTGTGTAGTTATCACAAAATCAACATTGTTGTCAGCATGGGTCGTTGTCTCCAACGATAGAGTCTAAATTCAAAACAGCCTCTAGTGTGGCGCAAAACGGGCCATAGGATTATTAAATGGAACGAATACCCAAATTCTTACACGATTTTTAAGTGATGTTATTACCGGCGAACAAATACGGGTCAAAGTGCACCCCCGAGTGCGGTTTGCCCCACATGACGACATTTGATAGATGCATTGGACGTTCATGATTTTTTTTCTCACTAATCTGTCGATGTTACATTTATGCAATTATGACGATATTTAGATAACATATAATATTTGTAACTGTATTAACCATTTCAATCTAAAATGAAAATAAAGAGGTCAGATTATGTTTGCCCCAGCGCTTTGGCCCTCGCTACTCTAACCCCATTTAGCATGCTGGTTCTTGACCGGCCAACCTGTGTACGGGTTCGGTGCAAATCACGAACTTAAATATCAACGACGCGCTACGCTACCCTCCTTGACTTGACGTTGACAAGCAGACAATGCGGTCTACGTTGCTCACGCATAACCTAACTTGGGTCACCTTCGTCATTTCGTCTAGTGCGTAAAGGTGCGACTTGCTGGTCACCTCCCAACTCCCACGGCGCACATCACTTTATGGACACCCTGCAGTGAGCCAGCACCGACGTCATGGCTCGCAACACACCAGCGACCACACCGCGAGCTGCCATTTGCAACGCCTCCCAGGCAGAGGCGTGCCGCATAATGATAAACCTTTATTCGCCATTTTCAACATGCCATGTACATTTCGTGTCATTTATGAATGTGTCCTAGTGTGTGAGTCACGTAGTGCCTATAGACAATAACACTTAAATGGCAAAAAAGGCAACGCTTTGGTGATATGGGCCTAATAAAGTTGATTAAAATAACAATTTCCATCAACAATCATAGTTTTAATGTCAGCGGTTTACCAGAAAAACAATTTAGAGCACATAGCCATCGAAAATCTATAGACTACGCCATTTTATTAACAGAATGACGTAGCGAGGCAGACTTGATCGGCATGAACTGTGCATATTATCTTTTACTTTCTGACCTAACCTTGAAAACGACCACCAGCAGCCGCCAAACGTCTCCTCACTTATCTTACGTACATATACATACACTATACACTAAAATAAAATCACTTGCATTCCTCTAACAAAGAAAATGCACAAAACCAACCCGTGAATCTCGACGGTAACTCCACTTCTTCGGAGACTGCGGTTACCGTAAAATCGCTATAAAAGTTAGCTTTACCCAACATACCGTTAGACGGCGCGATGGTGCGCGCGAATATTTATAAACTTTACTGCATTCGCAAAATAGTTTATTAATCAAGTAAAATAGTAATAATTAATTATTATCATTACTACGATCTACAGAAAATGTTAGTTTTATTATAATATAATTATAGTATTTTATTTCATGTAGGGCCAAATCCATAATTGTTTGTGGCGCTTCACAACATACTGTTATTGAAGTATATGCAATAAGAAGAATGTTACCCACAGGTAATGTTTAAACATAAATATAAAAACTACATGTGTCTCCATAATTAACTAAAATTGCCTATTAGTCATAAAAGAGGTATGGAAATTACGTGTTGTTCGATGATGTCACATTGTTTATTTTAACAATATTTCTATAAACATCCCGCGTGTACTGCGAGCATGCAAGTTTATATTACATAAGCGATGTTTTTAACAATAATAACTAAAACGATAACATATTAATATTATTATTTTTAAATGCACCAAAATCTTCTTTTTCTACCACCATTACATTTTAGTGATTTATTTTCCCGATAATTAATAAAATGTCTTGTCCAAAAATAATTATTCCTATATATCTGGAAGTGGAAATATCATTCATAAGTAAAAAAAAAGCTTCAATCATATTTTCTTATGCATAATCTGTGTGTATGTGCTGAATGAAAATTATTGTTACGTCGTAATTATTTTACCATTTTAATTATTTATTACCTTTACATTTATCACTATTGTTGTTATGGAATTTGTATGGGTTCTTTTTAATACTGATAGGTCACTTTAATTAATTACATAGACACATTATTTTCATTATTTATTTTAAAATTTTATCTGTAGGTAGTTTTCTTCTTATTGTATTTTTAATAGCAGTATGTAGTGAAGCGCCACAACCAATTATGGATGCGGAGATATATAAATAAAATATTATTATAAAACTTATTAATTCCTGCAAATCATAGTGATGATAATAATTAATTATTATTATATTATTTATAATTATTTAAACTATTTCGCGCGTTTATATATGTTCGCGCGCACAAACGTGCCGTCTAACGGCATTTTGTGTAAAGCTAACTTATATAGCGATTTCATGGTACCACGGAGCGGCCGACGAAGTTGCCGTCGAGATCTGCAAGATACAAGATACAAGATACAAGAAGCTTTATTTAACGTCGGTTTACATGTGAATTTGATAACATTAGCTCATCTGAGCTATTTTCCGACAAACAAGTGTAAAGCATATGCGCGTTTGTTTGTGAATTGTCTTCGTTAGAGGAATGCAAGTGATTTTATTTTATAATGTAGTGTATGTATATATATATATATATATATATATATATATATATATATATATATATATATATATATATATATATATATATATATATATATATATATATATATATATATATATACGAATATATATACGAAGTATAATATTATGCGGCTGTTGGTGGTCGTTTTCATGGTTAGGTCAATCCAACCCGGTCGTCTGTCATCCGAACTGTGTCTGTGACTGTCCCAACGATCCACTGGACCACTGTTTCAGTTCTGGTCGATTCAATGGGTAACTTAAAGGCAGCTTACTGATATTGTCTTTTACTGTACTGTTGCTACAAGCGTATGAGGAACAGTGTGGCATATTGCTGTGGCGATTTCGTTCTAAACCGACGTAACGCAATTTTAGCGAACCGCTTGGCTCTCTGATATGACAGCTGAACCAGCAGACGACGACTTTATGACGTATTACTTTTCCAAAGTGCAGGTAGAAGCTGGGTTTTGATTGGGTGCATGGGCCAAGATATG
>JAODUO010000045.1:230000-235000 GCA_025642075.2 Ridgeia piscesae
ATATATACATTAAAACATACATTTAATATAAATATTATTTTTAATAAATTAAAAAGGGTAATACAATTAACCTGTCTGTTAAAATACATGTTCATTATTAGCCGTTCTAAAACATTTCCAAACACCAAGGAATTAAGGAATTTATGCAGCGATTTGTGCTCGCTCTTGGACTTGGTAACTCGTTGTACGACCTCAAGGTATATGGCACACTTCGACCGTGTAGTAATAGTGCATTCAGGTTGTTGTCACAACGCTTCATTTTAGCGAAATCCGCTCTGAACAATTCATCGTGTCTGTGGTGCAACGTTGGGGCAACAGACTGTACTTATTGATACGTATATAGCGCATTGTCGACTACCTTTAGTAGTTAATGGCAAACATATAACTATGATTTTGTTCCACCGAGTAACCAAAATGTCTCATCTCCCGAGTAAAGATGCCCCGTGGATTCTCTGCCGTCGCCGCCTGCTGTGTCCTCCTGTATCTGGCTGATACAGCATTGGCTAACGCGCCAAGTGTAAAACTAGTGAACAATGGGTACGAGAATCTGGTCGTGGCAATCGCAGAGACGGTGCCAGATTCCCAGAGTGCGACAGCAATAGCAAGGATCAAGGTAGGCGACAATTAGTTAAAATATTGCACTAACGTCATGCAAACTTCCATCGTTTCTACCGCGGTGTCTGATAAGAATGGTAATAATAAATGTCATTCTTTGTTAATAAATTTTGGATAATTGTTTGATTAGTATACACGTGTTGCATTCTCTATGTATGTTTGAAACGTTTAGAACTATTCCCATACGTGTGCACCGGGTTTGTTTTTAAATCATATATATATATATATATATATATTATATATATATATATATATATATATATATATGTATATATATATATATATATATATATATATATATATATATATATATATATATATATATATATACAAACATGAAGTATTAGCAAAGTCTGTGTTATTGTTTCTTTCACAGCAACTCAACGTGAAAGATAGTTATATTTCAAACTAGTGTAATCTCCTACCTGGGAGATCACCACAGGTAGTGCGAAAAGTACTAAAACAATTGATTTTGTAAAATTAGCAGAGTTAGACCTCAAATAATGTATGCGTCCTCTAGTTCTAGTAACATTTACTACTTGCTCAACTTTATTTAAAGACATTTAGCCTGGCACGTTTAAGTTTTCAGTATTTTTACTTTTGGTTTGCTTTATCATTTCGTATACATGCAATTATGCAATACATTGAACCCCCTGTGTCCTTTTCTCTATAAAATATCATCTGTCCACATAATCTATAGAGAGGAAGCTGCACAAGTGTAAAGGCCATTGTCAAGCTCTGTTATACCATTTCAACCAACTATCCGATATATGAAGAGTTACATAACGTCTAAACAAGCTTTTAAGGCTGGCTGCTTTGTGCACTGTGCACTTCTCGCGTTCAATGGCTGTCAATTCACAGTACAAAAATATTTGCACAACAGTTGTGCCATTGTCACATATGTAAGTCGATTGGATATATGTGGCCGTCTCTTCCAGTCAATGTTCACGAATGCTTCCCGCGAACTGTTCCTAGCCACTCGGCATCGTGTCTACTTCCGGAGTATCACCGTCGTCGTTCCAACGGTAAGCTCTGGTCGCAGTAGTTGTACAATCACCAAACCTTCAATACCTCACACTTGTTTATTCACAGCTTCATAACCACGTCAGGTACAATGAACAAAACAAAGCCGTTATGTATTGGTCTGACATTACATTTGTGAAGCGACTATCCATGACATCACAGAATGCATGTGACTCAGAAAAACAGCCTCGCGCGCATGCACACACGCATGCACACACGTACCGGAAATTCATGGGGATGACTAACCTTTGGTTTGCATTATAGTGTGTTGGGGGCGAATATCTAATTTCCACTCGTTTTTAATACCGTAATACAACAACAAAATACTTTGAGTTAAGCGTACATATGATTTATGATTTTAGTTTTTCAGTTTTTTTTATCTAAAGAGCATTGCAAGTCACCATATATTTTTTTGTTTAAAAAGTCACATTGTGATGTTGTCAAAAAAAATTGGGACTAGTGATTTGCTCCGGGGATGAGTAATATTTAAACGCTACAAATTAAGTAGTTGCTATTACGATAATTAGCGATAACATGATATCCGGCCTAGTATCCTAGCAACGGCTGGCTATAAACGCAGCTGGACAACCTATGTTAGCTTCTATTGCAATCATACAAGGGAAACCACTAAAGTCTCAGTTGCGTATCTGCATCCGGCCAGTCGGTGGATTTGTATATTACTTTACAAAGGACAATGTCCATAAAAATACCGCTATATATGTTGAGTTCCATGGCAGACATCATTGGGTTGTCGGTACTGTATAATTATAATAGTGACGTCGTTGAATCTAATGCGTTTGCTTGTGTGACCAACAGCGCTGGAAGAGTAAATTGGACTACGAAGTGGCGAAGACAGAGTCGTTTGCTACGGCCAATGTTATATTTGACGGAGACGAAGACGGAGGTATGAGCACTAGAACTTACGGCATTTGTGGCATGGAGGCGCTGTTCATCAGAATCTCTAAGATTTACCTGTCGGCTAATCCTCGGGGCCATGGACCACCAGGTATAGTGGAATTCGTATAGGCAGAAACAGGTATTGTATATTGTACACCAACTTCCCAAACGAAATACATTTGAGACAGACAGCACGTGCGTAATATTTCTTTATGAGAGCATATGACACATAGTTGTTTGAACACAGGAGAGCATATTTGTACGTGACACGTAGTTGTTTGAACATAGCAGAGCATATTTGTACGTGACGCATAGTTGTTGGAACATAGAAATACCTCATCTTACCTACAATAAGCTTCATGTGATGGTTTCTGTATTCCGCGCGAATGGCAGCAATTTAACAGCTGTTGTTTCAGCAACGACATTAAGGCACTTGCGTTCTTGCAGGACGCACAATCGTTCACGAATGGGGTCATCTGCGGTGGGGTCTGGGAGACGAATATCCTAGGGTCGGCTTCCCAAGTTTCTATTTTGGCAACAACCATGTTATCAAAGCCGTGAAATGTGGGAAGAACTTAAAAGGAACATTGAAGGACATAGAGACTTGGACGAATTGTAAGATCAATAACGTCACCGGGCTACCGACAAGCACGTGTAGGTTTCGAGAGGACAAGACCAATGCAGAAGCGACATCATCACTGATGTTTTACCACTGGATACCAAAGGTCAGAGGCGAAAGATAAGTCCGTTTGTGTAGAAAAATAAGCAAGTTTAGTTCTTGTTTTGTGATATTGTTAAGTTTGTCGGTCTCCCCGTCCGGTTCTGGATAGCTACTTGTGAGTCTCTCTTCCTATCTACATTGTTGACTACTTTTATTTCGCACTCGAGTAAAAGTACAAACAAATCACCTCAAAACTGCTAAAGTAAAAGTATATTGTCAAACTTACAGAAATAAAATAAAAGTAACTTTAAAAAGTACTTAAAGTGTACAGCAAATACACGAATTTTAATCCAGTAGCTGTTACTAAGATCAAATAAATATTTTTTATGCAAATACACTGTTTAAAAAAGGGGGTGATAACAGCTTAAAAGCAAAAACATAGACATCTATTCCTTGTCGACCTAGCATACCAACTCAGTTTAACGTTGCCCAAGATATATTTCGTTCCTCGTCCATACACATATCTGCTTTCAGGTGACGACATTCTGCGATAATGACGTCAACGACCCGGCCTCGCTCCACAGCGCTGATGCCCCCAGCCACCACAACGAGAGGTGTAACTACAAGAGTTGCTGGGAAGTGATGCGTGGCCATGAAGACTTTCGTAACGGTATGCATATTAGCCTGCCGACTATACGTTTCTCCGACGATCGTTATTTTATGAAATGTCTTGCCTATCTTAATATCGATCGTCTTCTTCCTTTTCTTCTTCCGCTTCTTCCTTCTTCTGCTACTTCTTCATCATCGTCATCCCATTCTCCTTCTCCTTCTCCTTCTCCTTCTCCTTCTCCTTCTCCTTCTCCTTCTCCTTCTCCTTCTCCTTCTCCTTCTCCTTCTCCTTCTCCTTCTCCTTCTCCTTCTCCTCCTCCTACTTCTACTTGTTCTTCTTGTTCTTGTTCTTCTTGTTCTTCTTCTTGTTCTTCTTGTTCTTCTTGTTCTTCTTCTTGTTCTTCTTCTTTCTTCTTGTTCTTCTTCTTGTTCTTCTTCTTGTTCTTCTTCTTGTTCTTCTTCTTGTTCTTGTTCTTGTTCTTGTTCTTGTTCTTGTTCTTCTTCTTGTTCTTCTTCTTGTTCTTCTTCTTCTTCTTCTTCTTCTTCTTCTTCTTGTTCTTCTTCTTGTTCTTCTTCTTGTTCTTCTTCTTGTTCTTCTTCTTGTTCTTCTTCTTGTTCTTCTTCTTGTTCTTCTTCTTGTTCTTCTTCTTGTTCTTGTTCTTGTTCTTGTTCTTGTTCTTGTTCTTGTTCTTGTTCTTCTTCTTCTTCTTCTTCTTCTTCTTCTTCTTCTTCTTCTTCTTCTTCTTCTTCTTCTTCTTCTTCTTCTTCTTCTTCTTCTTCTTCTTCTTCTTCTTCTTCTTCTTCTTCTTCTTCTTCTTCTTCTTCTTCTTCTTCTTCTTCTTGGGAAAATTGTTTTTAAGGATATGTTCTCAGCGGAGAATGCAATATCACAACACATCACTGCGGCAATATGTCTCTCGATACAAACGTCACCAGGTATTCCCTAGGTATTTTAATACGCGACTTCCTCTACATTTTGTATTATAGGAAGCAGTCCAGCCCTTCCCGGCACTCAGAACACAACACCGACGTTTCGCATTGTGCAGGGGAAAAATAAAAGTTACGTGTTGATTCTGGATGTTTCCGGAAGTATGAGCACGGAAACAAACGGGGTAAGTAAACAAGCGGACATGTCGGTTTTACATTATTACTGCTACCATTGTTTGAAGTTTTAAAGCAGGCAGATTCGAGATTC
>JAODUO010000045.1:240000-255000 GCA_025642075.2 Ridgeia piscesae
ATAACGAATTGGTAAATTAACTTATTTGACTTACATTTTCAGACAACTCAACACTGAAGTTTATTTTACGAGTTGAAGTAAGAAAGGGCTATGAACCGGTAATTGGTGCAAAGGTCCAAGTTCAAGTCGGCTCGTCGCCATGGATACAAGTGTCCGACGATGGAGTGGGTAAGCTAGCTTGGTCGCATTTGGATATGTGGTTAACTAGCGCTCACAAACATAATGTTAAGTACGTTTTAGTAAAATTTGTCAGCTGTAATACAGTTTCGAGGATACAACTACGTAAGCAACAACGCGTCTTCTTTTTTCCTGGTTCTGCAGTCTGCCTGACCAATAGCGTCATGGCAGACGACTTTAAAAAAATCTATTTGGTCGGTTGAGTAAATTGATCACATATAGCGGTATGGTATATCGTTAGTTGACTAATTACTTATTTGCAAATGCAGGATATACTAAGTTAACCGTTAATATCACGTTATATGACGTGTCTGATACATTATATGTTGATAACACTTGAGAGAAATTAGCTGGACAACCGGAACACGTGTCTCCTTCATTTGTTACCATTACCCGACAGACAGCCCTTCGAACAGACGAAGATGACGTTTCTTGGAGGTGTCTGAGCATTGCCCCGATACATAAGTACGATGTTTTCTCTTCGTAGGAGTGGATATGGTCAAGAACGACGGATTCTACTCGGCTGCACTGTTGCGGTTCTCTGGCAATGGCAAGTTTCCACTGAAGGTTCGGGCGACTACGGAGGGGGGAGACGAGGCGCAGTTAGTTGTCGGCGGAGACGCACCCAGTTCCTATCGGCCAAACAAGGGTAGGTGGATTTGGCACAGTCTTCTGCGCCACAACATCGATGTTGTCCACTGGATTAACAAGCCCCACTCCGGATATGGTCGTATGTCCAACTATTACCACAAGCAGTGTTTGTTCCTACATATATCCTCGCGTGCCATAGTCTCGCTTAACCGACTGTCGGTCGGCTGCGGAACTACGCCGAGAAGACAGTCTGGTTACTTAGTCCGCTTTTGTTTGTTTATCCGCTTGATCTATACAATGCTACCACCTCACGGACACTGGTTATATGCCGTAATTTCTATTTTTATAAACAAGTGCAAATTTGTATTTCTATTTATTTTTTGTTAATATAAGTTTAATTTTGAATATATTGTTTATAATAGAGCATTATTTGATAAAAAAAAAGGTATCCTTATTTAATTTGTGTGTTATTCGTGTGGGGCTAAACAATGCTGCCACCTCACGGATACTGGTTAATCCTGCCGTAATTCATATTTGATAAACAACTGTAAATTTGAATTTTTATTTATTTTTGGGTTAATATAAGTTTAATGTTGACTACTTTTGATAGGATATCATTAGCTTGTAAAAGTATATCGTTATATTAATTTTTATTTCGTAGTTGGCCTGAGAGCCAATCAGTGTCTCTACCCTAATCTGGGGTAAGGCCTAACAAATGCAGAGCCTTTCTTTCCCCAGGCAGAGTTAAGGGGCTTAAAAGTGCTGCCACCTCACGGAGTCTGGGTAACCTAGACTACGCGTGCCAGGGATGGCTGCGGCTGATTACGTCACTTCCGGCTTTCACTCCATACCAGGGCACGTTCATTTGGAAAACTTATAAAGCCAGCCAATGAAACCGCCCATGATGAGGAGTATGGTCGGTTTCCGGTCAGATGATATAATATTGGGTGGTGTAAATTTTGGGTGATCAATGGGTCATTATTTTGGGTGTCACAGCAGTCGTGTATTCGTCTTTAAATTGGGGCGGGTTTTTACGCTATTCTCACTGCTGATGCGGTAGCGACTGGCGAAATCAACTGCTATATTTTTATAGTTCGACTCCACAGTTTGCGGCAACGACCAGCCAGGGGTATGTAAAGCAGTACAACGACCCCTGGCGGCTTGCTAGAATGCTAACATAAAAAATAGAGTTTCGCATATAACCTGAGTTACTGCACGCCACATTTGATAGAGGCAATGCTTGTAATAAATCACGTTTGGACTTAAACCGGAGCGCTGTTTGAACCTCAAACTTTCTTTAAAATTGATATTTGATTAAAAGAAATACACTGTGTATTTTAAACAACGAGAAATGAAGGTGTAAACACACTGAGGTGTTAAATATGCTCGAATATTTGTTGAACGACTGGGTCGATCCGTCCCGGGATGTGAGTTTGGATTGACGTGTTTGCTGAGTCTGTTATTGCAATACGGCCTGTCATTTAATTGCTAATAACGAGTGGTTAGTCATTAAACAAATATTCGTTACTCACTTTATGTTTCGTTGTTATGGGTCTAGAAAATAACAATCTTAAAACACGCCAGGTGGCGCTGTACGGACAATTAAGCACCCTACCGTTTCGGGAAACAAATGCCTATGGAAAAGGTTATTTTGCAGGACTCGTGAAAAGAAACACCAAACGAACTGGTTCGGTAATAACTGTCAAGTTAATAATCAATTCAGATTCGTGTCATATGTGATTGAGATGAATACGTCACGTGGGACGAGACAATTATTTTGCTTGGGTCCTGGGGCTGTTTTTACAGCAGAATGTTTAATATAGTGTGACACGTTCACGCACGATACTTTACGAAATGTTCACAGATGATGCTGATGTCGGACCAACATATAAAGCGGTGGGACAATTCCAACGTACGAAAGCCGCTGGACTCCTGAAAGTTGTCAACTTGACGCCAAAAACCGACCTGTACGCTCTCTACCCGTTCCCGCCGGCTGAGGTGAGAGACATCCGGGTTAGCGACATGTCGTACGACGACAAGACGGTGACACTGCAGTGGACGGCCGTCGGCGACTACATCGACCAAGAGACAGGTGAGGACGGGGACTGTTTAACGTTGTGTGTGAATATTATTTCCTATAATATACAAACACAGTAAACGAACAAGGCAGATAGATGTCTAGATAAATAAACAAACACGCACAAATATATATTTAAAAAGGTGGATAGAAATGACTTTAAAATTCGTACGTGCGTGCGTGCGTGCGTGCGTGCGTGCGTGCGTGCGTCCTTCGGTCCTTCGGTCCTTCGGTCCTTCCGTCCTTCCGTCCGTCCGTCCTTCCGCCCCGTCCTTCCGTCCTTCCGTCCGTCCTCCCTTTCCCCGGCCTTCCGTCCTTCCTTCCGCCTTCCGTCCTTCCTTCCGGCCTTCCGTCCTTCCGTCCTTCCTTCCTTCCTTCCTTCCTTCCTTCCTACCTTCCTTCCTTCATTCCTTCATTCCTTCATTCCTTCCTTCCTTCCTTCCTTCCTTCCTTCCTTCCTTCCTTCCTTCCTTCCTTCCTTCCTTCCTTCCTTCCTTCCTTCCTTCCTTCCTTCCTTCCTTCCTTCCGTCCGTCCGTCCGTCCGTCCGTCCGTCCGTCCGTCCGTCCGTCCGTCCGTCCGTCCGTCCGTCCGTCCGTCCGTCCGTCCGTCCGTCCGTCCGTCCGTCCGTCCGTCCGTCCGTCCGTCCGTCCGTCCGTCCGTCCGTCCGTCCGTCCGTCCGTCCGTCCGTCCGTCCGTCCGTCCGTCCGTCCGTCCGTCCGTCCGTCCGTCCGTCCGTCCGTCCGTCCGTCCGTCCGTCGTCGTCCGTCCGTCCGTCCGTCCGTCCGTCCGTCCGTCCGTCCGTCCGTCCGTCCGTCCGTCCGTCCGTCCGTCCGTCCGTCCTCGTCCGTCCGTCCGTCCGTCCGTCCGTCCGTCCGTCCGTCCGTCCGTCCGTCCGTCCGTCCGTCCGTCCGTCCGTCCGTCCGTCCGTCCGTCCGTCCGTCCGTCCGTCCGTCCGTCCGTCCGTCCGTCCGTCCGTCCGTCCGTCCGTCCGTCCGTCCGTCCGTCCGTCCGTCCGTCCGTCCGTCCGTCCGTCCGTCCGTCCGTCCGTCCGTCCGTCCGTCCGTCCGTCCGTCCGTCCGTCGCCTGCTGCGGTCCAATCACCTCGAGTTAATCAAATATTCGCAACGTCTAATGGTATGGACCCCAGTTACACAAATTTATAAATCGGCTAATCTTAACAAAATTGCTAATCGTCACAACATGTGCCTGTCTCTTGTAATGTTTCATATTTGTTTGTAATATTGCACTAGGTACTTTTGTGTTTCGTTAGCGTCTTCCTACGACATCCGCTTCAGTATCGACATCCAACGACTACTTCATTCCTTCGAGAACGCGTCGCAGCTTGGCCACAGTGACGTCATCAAAGGGAATTTGACGTCACCAGCATCACCTTTGGAAACGGAAACATTCGTTGTACGTTTCCGGCCTGAATATTTGACCTCGACCCTATTCTTCGCACTGAAAGTCACCCACAGCAGAGGGCGTGTTAGCGAAGTGTCTAACATCATTTCGGCGGCCATAGTGTACGTCGCTCCAGAAGATCTCACATCAGACGAACCCGGCACATCTGGTGGCGATAGAGAAGCTACGACAAACGTACCATTTACCGATGGTGCATTACCTACGGCAACACAGTCAACCCGCGCACCTAAGCCAACCGTTATATTGGTGGCCATTGCTTCTGCCGTGGCCTCTTTCCTGCTTTTGATCATTGTGGTTTTGTGGATAGCTCACAAAAGTTGCCTCCGTCGCCGAGTTGCAGCCGAACAGACGAGGCGACGTAAAGTGTTCGCATAGCGCGTTTTTGTCTGAGAAAGTAGAACGTGTTTAATGTGGATTTGCTGTTTGCGCTGACTGTCGTAAGGTGTACAAAATTGTAAAAAAAATCGGAAGCGTACGAAGAGTAGACTTTTTCTTGACACGTCCCACCTACCCCAAGAGTACACTCACTAAATATGTTGATTGTTGTGACTAATAGATACCAACAACTGCGAGTAGGCTACAACAGTTGTTTAAGTGGACGTAAGCCTACGACCCTCATCGCATACGATTTTTACATTTCGGAAATGTTGACAACTATGTGCGTCCCTTCAACGTATGTTGAATAGGCTGTGACGCGTTTCTATTGTCTTCACTAAGAATATATGTTTGGACGTATAACGTATTTCCATGTAACATTCCTTATTAACTTGTATGCGTTTGTCAGATATGTTTTAATTGTTTTAATTGTTTTTAACTTTTTGTTTGCAAAATGAATTTCTTATGTATACGCTGGGTTCAATCTTTGAATAGTATGCGGGATAAATTATAAAGATAGCGTAAGTATCATAGCATTATTAACGCGGGTGATTCTTTGGAATACGGTGTTCTATGTTTACTCAGATGTTGCCGATTAATACAATAACAATCGCAGTACAATGTATTGCGTGCGCGTGCGCGTGCGCGTGCGCGTGCGCGTGCGCGTGCGCGTGCGCGTGCGCGTGCGCGTGCGCGTGCGCGCGAGTATATGGGTGTTTATGTGTGTATAAAAAACGACATAAATATAAACAAGACGAATGTATGGGTTTCGTTATTGTGTTCCATAGTTACGATTTATGTTATAAATTTTCCTCCCAAAGAAAAAAAATATGGTCGCTTCAAAATAAATTGGTTTGGTTTCATCAAACTGTCGTACGAATTATTCATTGGTAGAACATTAATTCACATATAATATAGAACATCTGATGCGTGTCGTTATGTACGCATCCAGACCCACGGATTCATTCATTAAGTTATAGTATCCACTTTCACTATATAACGTTAGTTCGTGTTCGCTGTCTTGGGAGACATAGTGGGGCCATATTACCTCCTAGGGCCGTTCTATCCAAGGTTAACCAAGTAGTTGTGAAATATTCACATAGAAGGAAGATGCCGTGATACGTAATTGTGCTGTCGCCTTGCGGACTATAACAAAAACAGTTGTTCTGGATCACCACCAGCAGTCATGTTGATACGTCTCATCTCAACACTTTCAATTGATATTTGAAAGAACACGATATACAACAGTAACAATATAATTTTGAACACACGTAGTATTAATTAGACACTACTCATAACAGTAGACAGAGTTGTTGATAAAACTGCCACGATATAGCAGCAAAGAAGAACGTTCTCAATTAATTTACACCAGTGACGTCATAATTCATTCGTTCAGATCATATTTGTACTCGACTATGTGGTCGATGAAAGAACTGAATTGTACTTACCACACACACACACACACACACACACACCACACACATACACACACACACTCACACACACTCACACACACACACACACACACACACACACACACACACACACACACACACACACACACACACACACACACACACACATCAACACACCACCACACAACACCACAACACACACACACACAACAACACCACACAACACACACACACACACACACACACACACACCACACACACAACAACACAACAACACACACACACACACACTACCATACATACACAAAACCACATAAGCACACACGAGACGCCAATACACACCCGGACACACACATTCGTTCGACAATACCACTAGCGATAAACGAACACACACACACACACACACACACACACACACATTAATATAACACTTATTATAAAAATTGCAACCGAGGAGATCATCTGGAAACCTTGTTGGGCTTATAGCGATGACCACCAGAACTACATAATAACAATAAACAACAGTGTTTGAACTTTGTAGAGACAATTATTTCACACTCGTTCACCAGCCACGTGTCGGCGCCCGTCGAGGTGGAGGCGTCGGAGTTCCTTGCATTAAATCGTTCCAGCTCGTGTCACATGTTAGCGTTGACACTTGCGCATCCGAAACGCTTTCTGCAATCAGGAATCAATCACGTTCTTTGTGGGCTGGCGACATGGCAATTTGCTTCGACCGAACAATAATCGGTGAGAGCAAAGCGTTTTAGACTATTATGTTGCCACTTTGTATTATGTGATGCATCAGTTACTAGTCTAGGTCACGTATAACTATAGAATAGGTCATCCACATGGTACATTATGTAAATGTCGGTAATCTTTGGTAATAATATCATTTTGAACACCCATGGTATTCATTAGACACTATAGTGTAGACTGGGATGTACTTTCCGAAGGAATCGGATGCCCAAAGTGAGATAATGATTGATTCGACTTTATTTGGGTATGAACTAAACAAAAATCTTGGGTTACAAATGTTTAGACACCTGTAAGGCCCAACATCCAAGTTGGCCGCCATCACTCATGGAAAATACAGAAAATGGCTCTGGAACTATTTGACCAACTTCAATGATGTTAGATTCTATTATATGGTTTTCAAACATGCCTGATCATCTGGAATATGTTTCAGGTCGATAGTAGGTAAAGGTCATGCAAGAAGGTCAAGGTGAAGGTCATTGTTGACTGGTTTCAATTCGAAAGTCATGCAGTAAGGTCAAAACAAAGGTCAACATATGATCAACATTCAATAAAATCAAATTATAACAATTTATAACAATTTTTTACTAATACAAAAAAAAATGCTTATATTTTATATATATATATATATATATATATATATATATATATATATATATATATATATATATACAGAAGTAAAAGTCAAGGTCAAAATTTGAATACAATTAAGCAAATAGAAGTAATTACCAATAAGGAACTGCACTGCCACTGCATGTCAGGCAACTTATTTCATTTTCTCCTGAAACACCTACAGGGAGATACACAGACAACACATTGAATAAGAAAACATTTGGGCGAAAATACAAATTGTAAAGGTTAGATTCTTTCAACATACATATACAACACGTTTATCATGGAACATGCCGTGTTGAACACTTAGAGAGTTAAATCAGTTGTACACAATCTTCTGATAGTGTCATCCTTGTTCACCTCCTGCAACAGTCATACTATCATCCTGTAGTCAGGAAGGTTGCTGCAATCAGAATTGTGGCATTTGCAGTGCAGGGGAGGTTGTTCTTCTTGCATGAGCAGTGACCCTTGCAAGATGTCTTGCAACCACATTTGATCAGTTCCAAGATGGCAACTGGTGCTGGTTTGTAGAGACACGGGACTGGGACATACTCGTCCCCGGCAAGTATCCATCCATTTTCCTCTAGGGGCAGTAGGTATGGGTGAGGTGTTGTATAGCGTTTGTCCCTCATAGTCACACAACGTTGGTGTGTAAGATATAGGGCATCAGTGTTGCTCTGGACGGAGGAAGTAAGTTTATCGCCCTCCAGATTCCTGGACCTGAACAGTTCCCAACGCAATTACCTTCAAAATCATTGACATTATTACCTTTTGTTTTTGTATTGGTCTGTATACGAATATTGATTAATTTATTAATATTACATAACTATTAAATTATACCTCTTACCACAATTGCATTTTTTAAACAAATTTTATGTTTATATAAACATATTCATGGACATTGTGGCATTTTACAAAAATCGTTTCTGTCTGTCGAGGTTACCCGCTAATTATCACCTATTAACTAATTTATTTATTTATTACTACATGACTAGTTAATATATATTTATTCTCATAATAAATGTGGTTATGCACACTGCATAATATGTATAAGTATCTTCATATTTATGAACTCTGCTGGTCTTAATTAGAATGTGTTGCGCTGTTAACTTGGTGCACTACTTAGATAATAGTAACTAATTAACTGAATTAAGTAGTATGAAGAAAAAAATATTGCAAATTTATTACTCCATTCAATGCATTTCTAAACACTGCAAACAGTATTGTAATAGTTATATAAATAACACAGTTATGCAATTTTAAATTCACTTTTATTCAAATATTTATAAACAGAAAACAAAAAATTTGCTCATTGCCCGTTTTTCTTTAGGTCCTCCACACTCCGCAACGTCGTCGACAGAGCGTTGACCTCTGCCGTCACAGCATTCCATCCCTTTTTCTGTCCCTGTTAGACAAGGTTGATTTCAATCGGCCTTGTAACTGTTCTTATATTTGGCCGTATGCCTGCATTAAGGCCATAATCTCAGCATGGGAAAGGTTGCCCTTACAATTTGTTTAGTGTACTTGAAAATGACGCTTGCCTCACCGATCAAAGCTGGCAAAGCAGTAACACTTGTTATGTTGTCACTTTGTAAACATATCTACATCACTCACTACTGTAGATCACGCATGACTACGACAAGGGGTCGTCTACACACCGACTACACGGTACGTTAGAATACTACACAGTTAGGTAATGCTATGCGGCAGTGTCAGGTTAAATTAGGCTGGGATTAACCATGTAAACACACTTTGAGTGGTGAGGCCTAGTTAAGGTGACTATGGTACAGGCATATATTTTCTTGAAGCCTACTGGCACCTACATATATATATATATATATATATATATAAAATATATATATATATATATATATATATATATATATATATATATATATATATATATATATATATATATATATTAGAAGCCACAAGATAGTGTCTGGACATACAGTATACTAATTATTTATGGTTGGTTGTTTGTTGTTTGGTCGGTCGGTCGGTCGGTCGGTCGGTCGGTCGGTCGGTCGGTCGGTCGGTCGGTCGGTCGGTCGGTCGGTCGGTCGGTCGGTCGGTCGGTCGGTCGGTCGGTCGGTCGGTCGGTCGGTCGGTCGGTCGGTCGGTCGGTCGGTCGGTCGGTCGGTCGGTCGGTCGGACGGTCGGTCGGTCGGTCGGTCGGTCGGTCGGTCGGTCGGTCGGTCGGTGGGTCGGTCGGTCGGTCGGTCGGTCGGTCGGTCGGTCGGTCGGTCGGTCGGTCGGTCGGTCGGTCGGTCGGTCGGTCGGTCGGTCGGTCGGTCGGTCGGTCGGTCGGTCGGTCGGTCGGTCGGTCGGTCGGTCGGTCGGTCGGTCGGTCGGTCGGTCGGTCGGTCGGTCGGTCGGTCGGTCGGTCGGTCGGTCGGTCGGTCGGTCGGTCGGTCGGTCGGTCGGTCGGCGTCGGTCGGTCGGTCGGTCGGTCGGTCGGTCGGTCGGTCGGTCGGTCGGTCGGTCGGTCGGTCGGTCGGTCGGTCGGTCGGTCGGTCGGTCGGTCGGTCGGTCGGTCGGTCGGTCGGTCGGTCGGTCGGTCGGTCGGTCGGTCGGTCGGTCGGTCGGTCGGTCGGTCGGTGGTCGGTCGGTCGGTCGGTCGGTCGGTCGGTCGGTCGGTCGGTCGGTCGGTCGGTTCAAGATGCAGCTACGTTGTTCTGACGTGTTGTGACGACATCACACCGATACTCAAAACAATGCACTGGCTCCATGTGAAGCAACGCATTCGTTACGCAGTACTGACATTCTCGCTCGACAGAGACAGACACTCTTAAATCATCGACCTACTCCACGTACAAAGATCAACGCAACTATTACGTTCTGCTGTAAGTAATTATTTATTTGTACCGTTATCTTGCAGCCTATGCGATGACATAATCTTCTTGGTTGGGGTAATGATAATTATATTCAATTTTCAATATTTTCTAAATTATCATGTGCAGCTATACTTAAATCACTTGCTCTCATTAATGTTATCTAATTTATAAATGGTATGAATATATATATATATATATATATATATATATATATATATATATATATATATATATATATATATATATATATATACAACGTGAATTTTAAGACGCTCGACTGGAAAGATTGACGATGACCTGTTCTTCTTCTTAATATTATTATCATGATATCATAAAAATCTATCGTAGTGAAATCAGTCTGTCGGATCTTGCACCACTGGCGGCTTCTCGCCAGTTCTGGCGACAACTTCGTGACGAAACGTACAAAACCCACAGAGACACCTGGAAGACAAATTGTATACAGTGTAAACGTCTACGGTCGTAGAGATCGAAAATGTTGGTAGGTTGTATAACATACTTACTAACAGTTGTATGTTAGTTGTAATACAGGAAGCTGATATTATAGGTAACGGACTTTTAATGCATCACTCGCATGGTCTGCATAGTCAATGTTTGTTCCATAATAGGGAACAATGTTGAATACATTATTGGCTTGATATTTTCGGGACTAGACTATGACAACTATTATTTAGAATCATATATATATATATATATATATATATATATATATATATATATATATATATATATATATATATATATATATAATTATATATATATATATATATATATATATATATATATATATATATATATATAAATATATATATATATATATATATATATATATAATTAATATATATATATATATATTTCATTAAATTACTAAGTTATATATATATATATATATATATATATCATGTCTTGCCAGTTGATGCGAAGCATCACCTGGCAAGATATGATCCCAGACACGGAAAACGGAACTCCTCAAGCGTGCAGGGCTGCAAAGCATTCACACTCTGCTGAAGGAAACTCAACTTCGATGGGCTGGCCATGTTGTCAGAATGAGCAATGAAAGGTTACCAAAGCGCCTGCTGTATGGAGAACTGTCAGAGGGGAGGAGGTCTACTGGCGGTCAGTGCAAACATTATAAAGACTCCTTCAAATCCTCCCTAAAGACTTTTTTAAATCAACAACAAGTCTTGGGAAAGCCGAGCAGCAACCTGATCCGTAAGGGAGCTGATTCCTGCGAAACAAACCAGGATACGCCTGCGATTATTACTGCTCTTCCATGTCCGAACTCCGACAGAACCCTTTGTGCCCGAATCGGCCATATTAGCCGCATCCGGACACATCGTCTACATGCGACAGATCAGTGATGTCATGGTCATCATCCGACGGATGGACGAACAAGATATATATATATATATATAATATTATATATATCCGTCGGATGATGACCATGACATCACTGATCTGTCGCATGTAGCGATGTGTCCGGATGCGGCTGATATATATATATATATATATATATATATATATATATATATATATATATATATATATATATATATAACATTTTGACTGTGAAGGAAACATACACTCACGACGAATAATCCTGTAAAGCCTAAAACTGCTGTTGCCCATTCAAAGCCTAGACTGCTACTGAGATATCCACCAGCGACTGGCCCCACTAATAACCTACAACAGATCAACATATTTGTAATAAATCGATATTATTCATATGATACACGTATTTGCATGAATGTAAACGTAAGCTTATTAACTGAGCATATACTTCAGGCTGGGAAGACATGATGCAGGGGCCGGTTGCTAGATGTATTTGCAGCGAGTGTTAATTTGTGTTAACATACGTCTTAAGCACGCATATGTCTTAAACAACTGACCTATTTACCATACATGGTGTGATACCTTTACATATATAAGGCATATAAAAATGGACGTAATACTCGTGGTGTCTTAGAACAAACCATGAATATTTGGTGTCCGGGGTGGACATCATCAACGATTTATCGTTTTTTGTTATAGCAATACAGCTGTACACAATCACGCAGGAAATTCAGCATATTGCAATCAATTGTCATATGTAAGCAAACAGAAGTGATCATAAGTTGCTTACCCTGTTGATATTGAGAATAACGTGGCACCAGAGACCATTCCGAACGTGTCCAGAGTATTCGGGTAGCCCTGATTTCTGTAACCGATCACGTACTGTTGTGTTGGCATGACTAGGTTGTTTTAATTGTAGCACAAATTATACACTAATCTTTTCTATCCCTTTATTAATTTTTATTCCTGCTGTAAGCTAAGACACAAAAACAACGAAATGTTATCGAGTGTTACCACAAAAGTTAATGCCAATGCAACATGCAACAGTAGAGTAAAATATAATAACTTAAAGTTAAGCGTATCAATGTCTAGTAGTGCGCGGATATTCGATGTTTGGGGAGTTTGGTAGATTATTTATAACATATATATATATATATATATATATATATATATACGTACACGCTCACGCACACGCACACGCACACGCACACGCACACGCACACGCACACGCACACGCACACGCACACGCACACGCACACGCACACGCACACGCACACGCACACGCACACGCACACGCACACGCACACGCACACGCACACGCACCGCACCACGCACGCGAACGCGCACGCGAACGCGCACGCGCACGCGCACGCGCACGCGCACGCGCACGCGCACGCGCACGCGCACGCGCACGCGCACGCGCACGCGCACGCGCACGCACGCGCACGCGCACGCGCGCACGCGCACGCGCACGCGAACGCGCACGCGCACGCGCACGCGCACGCGCACGCGCACGCGCACACGCACGCGCACGCGCACACGCGCACGCGAACGCGCACGCGCACGCGCACGCGCACGCGAGCACGCGAACGCGCACGCGAACGCGCACGCGCACGCGCACGCGCACGCGCACGCGCACGCGCACGCGCACGCGCACGCACGCGCACGCGCACGCGCACGCGCACGCGCACCGCGCACGCGCACGCGCACGCGCACGCGCACGCGCACGCGCACGCGCACGCACGCGCACGCGCACGCGCACGCGCACGCGCACGCGACGCGAACGCGAACGCGAACGCGAACGCGAACGCGAACGCGAACGCGAACGCGAACGCGAACGCGAACGCGAACGCGAACGCGAACGCGAACGCGAACGCGAACGCGAACGCGAACGCGAACGCGAACGCGAACGCGAACGCGAACGCGAACGCGAACGCGAACGCGAACGCGAACGCGAACGCGAACGCGAACGCGAACGCGAACGCGAACGCGAACGCGAACGCGAACACGAACACGAACACGAACACGAACACGAACACGAACACGAAACACAAACACAAACACAAACACAAACACAAACACAAACACAAACACAAACACAAACACAAACACAAACACAAACACAAACACAAACACAAACACAAACACAAACACAAACACAAACACAAACACAAACACAAACACAAACACAAACACAAACACAAACACAAACACTAACACAAACACAAACACTAACACAAACACTAACACTAACACAAACACTAACACAAACACTAACACTAACACACAAACACTAACACTAAACACAAACACATATATATACACATACACATACACATACACATACACATACACATACACATACACATACACATACACATACACATACACATACACATACACATACACATACACATACACATACACATACACATACACATACACATACACATACACATACACATACACATACACATACACATACACATACACATACACATACACATACACATACACATACACATACACATACACATACACATACACATACACATACACATACACATACACATACACATACACATACACATACACATACACATACACATACACATACACATACACATCACATACACATACACATACACATACACATACACATACACATACACATACACATACACACCCATACACACGTACACATACACACACACACATATGCACATGTACATGCCCACGCACGCACACACAACTGAATATAAATCTATGCTCACACAGCTATGGCCACAAACTCTTGCATCATGACAGGTCTACTGCCTACGCCCACTCCCATAGCAAGTAGGCTAATGTACAGCAGCCACTCAGGATGACTGTGGATAAAAGAAGACAGTTGTCT
The DNA here is from genome assembly GCA_025642075.2 of Ridgeia piscesae. NCBI lineage: Eukaryota > Metazoa > Annelida > Polychaeta > Sabellida > Siboglinidae > Ridgeia > Ridgeia piscesae. The sequence goes on from JAODUO010000045.1 coordinate 254,507, forward strand.
AGTTAATACCTGCAAAGGTTTAACAAACAACGTAGCAATGCATATTGTATTGTTATCATACACGTTTTCTCTTGTTTTTCCCACCACTGGACATACCCACAGTTATCTGCATATGTAAGACAAAGACTGTTATCAATAGTTGCAAACTACTCAACCATTATTTTCTTTACATTCCTAGGGTGAAAACGAAAGCTGGGACCCGAGCTTTCTCTGTTGCCGCGCCAACGGTGTGGAATTCGCTTCCTGCCAGTGTTAAATCAGAATATAATATAGTTTCATTCCACCGACGTGTAAACACATATGCCTATCCTCATTAGCATCCTAGCTTCTTCATCCATCCATTGACGACTCACGCATTGTTTTTACGATTAGGAGTTTGCTTTATCCCTTGGTTTTGTCGCGCCACTGAGCTTGATCTTCGAGGGTATTAGTGCAAAAGAAGTCATTATTATTATTATTATTATTGTTATTGTTATTGTTATTGTTATTGTTAT
>JAODUO010000045.1:260000-275000 GCA_025642075.2 Ridgeia piscesae
ATCTATTTATGTATATTAATATATTATAGTATATATATATATATATATTATATATGAATATATATATATGTGTGTATATGTATGTATATACATACACTCGGTATTTATTATATTACATATACATACAGCTTAAGTTATTGCCGTTTTAATATATCATTCGCGCCACTTCATGAAACATTTTAAACGTCAATTATGCAATTTGCATGAAGGAATATCATATAGTTCCATACATCTACTGTTGCAATGTTGTTAGGGAATTCATTTGACAGGATGGCTAAGCTTGCCGTAGAAAACGCAGAACTTCCTACTGCCATGATAGAACGAACCAGGAGACTCAACAAAATGTAGGTGGCGCCACTTGGAACTGCATCCAGAAACCTTAAGGTACAGAAAACAGTTCCGTATAAGGACAGATTGGCATATGTATGACGTTGTGAGCCTACACATGAATTACAATAATTATAAAATAATACAATCTTTTCTATTCTTGCCAGTTGCTTTCCTCGGTCCCTTTTAGGAATATTTACCAATAATTTTTAATAAACGTGAAATTATATTGTTTTCCATGTTTGTTTCTTGCCAAAACCTCAAGACAACGTCATTGCAGACTATTAGGTGCATGCTCGCCTCCGAATAGATTTTATCTAGATTTATGGCGCTATATAAGTGTTCTTCTCCGTATTATTATTACTCAAACTCTGTGATACCGTCACTGCGTTGCTATAAGATATTAGTCCACGAACCAATGTTTTCTTGCCCAAACACAAAGGCATCGTCACTACGGACTATTTGTCCTCGCACCAATGTTTTCTTGCCGTTACTATGGACCATTTGTCCTCGAACCAATGTTTTCTTGCCGAAACACCAAGGCATCGTCACTATGGACCATTTGTCCTCGCACCAATGGCATCGTCATTACAGACCATTAGTCCACGAACCAATGTTTTCTTGCCCAAACACAAAGGCATCGTCACTACGGACTATTTGTCTTCGCACCAATGTTTTCTTGCCGTTACTATGGACCATTTGTCCTCGAACCAATGTTTTCTTGCCGTTACTATGGACCATTTGTCCTCGCACCAATGGCATCGTCATTACAGACAATTAGTCCACGAACCAATGTTTTCTTGCCCAAGCACCAAGGCATCATCACTACGGACCATTTATCCGCGCATCATTGTTATCTTGCCCAAGCACCAAGGCACCGTCACTACGAACCATTTATATGCGCATCATTGTTTTCTTGCCCAAGCACCAAGGCATCGTCACTACAGACCGTTAGTCCACGCACCAATGTTTTCCTGCCCAAACACCATGACATTTTCACTACAGACCGTTAATCCACGCACCAATGTTTTCCTGCCCAAACACCATGGCATCGTCACTATAGACCGTTAGTCCACGCACCAATGTTTTCCTGCCCAAACACCATGGCATCGTCACTATAGACCGTTAATCCACGCACCAATGTTTTCCTGCCCAAACACCATGGCATCGTCACTACAGACCGTTAGTCCACGCACCAATGTTTTCCTGCCCAAACACCATGACATGTCACTACAGACCGTTAATCCACGCACCAATGTTTTCCTGACCAAACACCATGGCATCGTCACTACAGACCGTTAATCCACGCACCAATGTTTTCCTGCCCAAACACCATGGCATCGTCACTACAGACCGTTAGTTCACGCATCAATGTTTTCCTGCCCAAACACCTTGGCATCGTCACTACAGACCGTTATGCACGCACAATGTTTTCTTGCCCAAACACCATGGCATCGTCACTATAGACCGTTAGTCCACGCACCAATGTTTTCCTGACCAAACACCCTGACATTTTCACTACAGACCGTTAATCCACGCACCAATGTTTTCCTGCCCAAACACCATGACATTGTCACTACAGACCGTTAGTCCACGCACCAATGTTTTCCTGCCCAAACACCATGACATTGTCACTACAGACCGTTAGTCCACGCACCAATGTTTTCCTGCCCAAACACCATGACATTGTCACTACAGACCGTTAGTCCACGCACCAATGTTTTCCTGCCCAAACACCATGACATTTTCACTACAGACCGTTAATCCACGCACCAATGTTTTCCTGCCCAAACACCATGGCATCGTCACTACAGACCGTTAGTTCACGCATCAATGTTTTCCTGCCCAAACACTTTGGCATCGTCACTACAGACCGTTGGTGCACGCGCCAATGTGTTTTTGCCCAAACACCATGATATTGTCACTATTGACCATTAGTTCACGCACCAGTGCCCAAACACCCTGACATTGTCACTACAGACCGTTAGTCCTCGCACCAATGTTGTCTTACCCAAAAGCCGCCACGCTGACGCCACACACCATTAGTCCACCCACATACGTCAACTTGGCCCCAATAGTGGATAGCTGAAACATAGACGTACACTGATTACACGCGTGCAGAGGTTGATAACACGGAAGTGTTTAACTTCTTTATCTTTTATGTTCTGTATTATCGTTTGAACGACTTTTCCGTATTTTATCATTTCTTTACTGTCTCTGCATGCAGGCTGTTTTGCATGTATCGAGCTTTGGAATCGAGCTATTTCTGCATCTCACTGAAACAATATACCGCTATTTACAAACGTGTTAGTGCCGGTGACTGCTTTGTTTCCTGTTGAGTCGATTGCATGACGGGACCTAATACACATATAAATCAACATGTGACTCCGTATATGTATGACATAACATAATGCCAACACGTAGTACATTTCAACAGTAAACGAACTCACGTGGTATCCAATGAGAGGACTCGTCAACATCCGTACAGGTTGAAACACTGCAATGATCAAACCAGCTACCACAATACTCGCTCCCTTTTTCTTTGCCTGCAGACGTAAAACATTGGCATTAACTTGTTCTGAGAGAGGATCATTTCGTTTCTAACCAAAGTATCACGGGTTCACTTACGTTCATATGCACGACATTAAATTTAGCTAAACAATTATAAGAACATGTATTATGCCTGCAATCAAACGCAGTTTAACACGTAGGACAGACACATAGCATAACTGGATTACGTAAGCGGCAGTTGAATTGCAAAGTAAACAATGTTTGGTGCAAGTTACTATTTTTATATTTACATTTTGAAGTTTCCTTAGAGTTTCATATGCAAAGAACCATCCTAGCCTTATCGTAGTGCAAAATGTAATTAATACCTAGCAAATGATGTGCAGTTGTGACGCACATTCACAAATGCGAGCAACACGTGATCATTGTTATCATGTTATGGTGGCTATCAATTATGTAACACTGGACCCGTATCATTGGCCGACTTCAATTGGCCTACTCGAGTTATTCGCGTAACCCTAACGTGGTATCTGCTTTACGCCACTCACGCAGTACCATGAGAGCAATCCAACTGCACAGCGATGATCGTGATCACGGAGATAAATTCCTTATTTAAATAAATTAAATAAAGTAATCAATTGTTCAGTGTGTAAATTGTGATGTTCATCTTCTTGGTCTTGAATAATAATTCATAGAATGTGGTGACTTTAATGCATATTTAAATGATTGTGTCGTGTAATGTTTATTTAATTTATTGTGCAGTAGGGGCCTACGTTCCTATTGGCTGTTACTGCTAATGGCGTAGTTACTCGAGTGAATCCTCCCCAAACCGCGATTGCCTTGAAGATTCGCCATCTTTATCTATGTCAAGAAGAGTCAAACCTTCACACTGCACTAGTACCCGTCAAAGAAGTAGTTCTACACCAGTTTCACTGGCGCGAGACTTGCTATTGCGCAACGACGCCATTGCCATGGTATGTGTTCTTTCGTACGCCAAATAAACATGCAAACAATCCTCATCATTGCACGTATTCAATCAATCAATTAATCAATCATTAAATAAATAAATAAATAAATTGATCAGTCAATCATTCAGTCAAAGTGTCCAAAGTGAAAAGTGTAAATAAATAAAAAATTAAAAGGTAAACAAGATAAACCTAAATTCCAACTTACCTCTGTAGCATAGAATGGTGTAACGAGGCTAAACATCAGGCCCGCAGAAAGACTAGCTATGCAAAATGTGATCACAATAATTTTGCGATTCTTCATCTTATTCCAATCCGGCACCTCTTCCTGCTCAAATGTGTTGTAATCACTGATCTTACAACCGTCCTGAGCAACGTCTGTCGATAGGCGTCGGAGCTGGGGTTCGTCGGTCAAGGGAAGTTTTTCTGCCGCCATCAATGACATCTGGCGACAAAGCCCGTGGGGTCACGTTATACAACGTCAACGGTGATTCTTTCCAGTAATGCACGCAAGTGATTCTCCTTTCCACCCGATTTGAGCGATACTAACGAAGCCATGTGAAACTGGCCCCCACCTCGTTGCCAGTAAGTGTATTCCAAGTCACAAATACTGCTATATACAAACAATTTGAAAATACAATTATCTGCGTAATAGTTCCCATCTTTTGGATAAGGTTTTGTTGGGTAGAGACCCATAAAATATACAACGAAGGTTTCTGTTGTGGCAGTTACGCCACAATATAATACATAGTTCGGTCGAGTCGTTGGAGTATGGATCATAAATGAAAATGGCAACGTAGCAAGAACACGATGTGTGACTGAGTCAGTGAGTGTATGAGGGAGTGTGTGAATGAGTGAGGGAGTGAGTGAGTGAGGGAGTGTGTGAGTGAGTATGTGAGTGAGCGAGGGCGGAGGAGGAGAGGAGGGAGGAGAGGAGGGAGGGAGGGAGGGAGGGAGGGAGGGTGGGAGGGAGGGAGGGAGGGAGGGAGGGAGGGGAGGGAGGGAGGGAGAGGAGGGAGGGAGGGAGGAGAGGGAGGGAGGGAGGGAGGGAGGGAGGGAGGGAGGGAGGGAGGGAGGGAGGGAGGGAGGGAGTATGTAACTAACTATAAGCGTTTTAGTGAAATGGCCCAATACTGTAGCTGGGTATGGAGAACAGTCAGTCTACTCTCATCTGGCAAATGCCATGGAACAGATACATTCCTAGGATCGTTTTCTAATACTGGCACACTCCTTGTTGAAACTGCACTTTTCCAAGTCAAGTGGTCCGCGGAAGTGTTCCATCCGGAGCTGAAGGACGCCCCTATTGTGCTTATGTGCAAGAGAATTGACACTTAGCAAACATGCGACAATCAACGTTGGATCACCCGGTTTTCTATCGCTTTGAAAAACTCTTCTCAAGACTCGTGTACTCCTCTATGCATAACGTTCATTCTATGTGGCAAACGTAGCTGCTGACAAGTACAAGAGCACTACAATTGCTAAAACAATCCATTAATATTAGTAAAATATCGCCTGATCTTCCATTTGGTGCAAGGTGACTTCTTCAAGACAGCCAGGGTGACGTCAGTGCAAGCACGAGCAGCTCGCTCGCACCGCAACAAATCAGGAGCAGAAACGCGACCTCTGCATTATCAACAGTGTCAACTGGACCAGTGTTTGACACGTTGTACTACGATCTAGTAGTAGTAGTAGTAGTAGTAGTAATAGTATAGTAGTAGTAGTAGTAGTAGTAGTAGTAGTAGTAGTAGCAGTAGTAGTAGTAGTAGCAGCAGTAGTAGTAGTAGCAGCAGCAGTAGTAGTAGCAGCAGCAGAGAGTAGTAGTAGCAGTAGTAGCAGTAGTAGCAGCAGTAGCAGTAGCAGTAGCAGTAGCAGTAGCAGCAGCTAGCAGCTAGCAGCAGCAGTAGCAGTCAGTAGCAGTAGCAGTAGCAGAGCAGTAGCAGTAGCAGTCAGAGTAGTAGAGCAGCAGTAGCAGTAGCTAGGCAGAGCAGTAGCAGTAGCAGTAGCAGTAGCAGAGCAGAGCAGCAGCAGAGCAGCAGCAGTAGAGTAGAGTAGAGCAGCAGTAGCAGAGAGTAGCAGTAGTAGCAGTAGCAGTAGCAGTAGATAGCAGCAGCAGTAGCAGTGCAGCAGCAGTAGCATAGCATGTAGCAGTAGCAGTAGCAGTAGAGTAGCATAGAGTAGCAGTAGATGTAGAGTAGCAAGTAGCAGTAGCAGTAGCAGTAGTATAGTCAAATAATACTAGTAGTACATGTAGTAGTAGTAGTAGTATAGTAGTAGTAGTAGTAGTAGTAGTAGTAGTAGTAGTAGTAGTAGTAGTAGTAGTAGTAGTAGTAGTAGTAGTAGTAGTAGTAGTAATAATAATAATAATATATATATAGTAGTAGTAGTAGTAGTAGTAGTAGTAGTAGTAGTAATAAGTTAGTAGTAGTAGTAATAGTAATAGTAGTAGTATATTTGTTTGAAATGCACACCTAAATATTACTAAAATATTAACTCACCGTCGATCTAGATTTGGAGCTGCCGTATTTCTGTTCCGGAATGTCTGGTGTAATGTTTAAAACTGAGCTTGCTGACTTTTTAGTCGACCTGTCGAGCTCAATATAGGCTGACGACATAGCAATTTACCTTAATCGTATGCAAGACGGAACAATAATCGGTGTGGGCAAAGTAGTATAACTTGTTATGTTGTCACTTTGTATGACACTCCTCGTTCACTGAGCAAAACGTCCAGCTAGAAATAGCTCTTGTTTTGATCGACGCACGCATATAAACGTTTTGAAATCACTAGGACGTAATCCATCTCTTACGCTAGCTATCACTGTCCTTCTAGCAGGTGACACAACCTGGTAGAAGGAGAGAAGGACAATTTCACCTGTTATAAAAAAAATATATACGTTGTGCTATTCCCAGAGTTTGATCTGTTCGTCATCCCTTCTGATTTGATATCATGTAAACACATTGATGTTTTAGCCATGACTGAGACATTGTTGTCAAAAGACGACATTACGTCCTGTCTGGCGGTCAGGGAAGTAAAGTGTTAAGCTCAGTCTGCCACACTTCAAAGTGTGTCTGCGTGGTTAATCCCAGCCTAGTTTAACCTGACACTGCCGCAAAGCATTACCGACCTGTAGAGTATTCTAACGTACCGTGTAGTCGGTGTGTAAACAAGGGGTTGTCATAGTTATGCATGATCTAGAGTAGTGAGCACGGGCGTCGATCGGTGGGGACGGGGGGACGCGTCCCCCCACTTTTCAGCGTGGGGGGACAGCATAGGAATTGTCCCCCCACTTTTCAGCTCAGAAAAATTGCGAGGCATATAACCTGACTCACCACTCCTCTCTCTTAAAAGCCGCTACACAGGACTAGCTAGACTATAAACTCGCGATATGAAGTTCCCACCCTACACCCATTAGAAAATCGACTAGATAAATTGCTTAGCTGGCCACACCGCGCAACTTGATCTTACTTTAGTAAATAACCCTCATGCCGGACTGCGCCGTTGCCGGGCTCTATCAGTTTGCAACCTTGAGTTGATATTATTTATAGGCTCTAGCACGGGCGTCGATCGGTGGGGGACGAGGGGACGCGTTCCCCCCACTTTTCAGCGTGGGGGACAGCATAGGAATTGTCCCCCCCACTTTTCAGTTCAGAAAAATTGCGGGGCATGTAGCCTGACTCACCACTCCTCTCTCTTAAAAGCCGCTACATAGGACTAGTAGCTAGACAACAAACTCGCGATATGAAGTTCCGACCACCCATTAGAAAATCGACTGGCCACAGCGCGCAACTTGATCTTACTTCAGTAAATAATCATCATGCCGGTGTAGCACTTACATTTTTTCCGGCGTTATAAACGTTCCGATTGACGTTTCTGCGCATGCACGATAAATGTAAAATCATTAACGTGCAGTGAAACGACAGTGCATTTATGGTATAAATATTACGGGTTGTTCGTTAGGATATATATATGAAGTTATTTGTAGCGAATTAACACGAGGCAAACAAGTTTTGAAGCATGTTTTGATAGCAAACGTGACTATAGTGCGCCATAATCCGTGACGGTGATTAAAACAAACGTAAGATGTTATTGTATTGAACGACATTTTAAGCAACTCTTCAGAGTAATCATCACAGGAGAGTTGACGAACAGCCCGTGGCATTCATATTAAAAATGCTTTGTCGTTTCGCTGCACATTGGTGATTTTATATTTATCGCGCATGCGCAGAAACGTCAATCGGAAAGTTTATAACGACCGCAAAAATGTAAGCGTAACACCGGGCTGAGCCGCTGCCGTGCTCTATCAGTTTGCATCCTTGAGTTGATATTATTAGTAGGTTCTAGCCATCAAGCACATTATAAATGGTAAAATTTGTGTTTCCCACTCACCCTTTGCCTGCTTGATGCTTATCGCCTACGACCGAAGCGGTGGATTCCTGCACTTTGTGTAACTTATTCCCATTTGAGTGATGACAAATTTCTTTGCCAAAATGTACGATTGGGAAGTTCTACACAGCATGGGCGTCGATCGGTGGGGGACGAGGGGACCAGGATCCCCACTTTTCAGCCTAGGAAATGTCCCCCACTTTTTCAGTTCATAAAAACAAATTTGCAGGCATATAGCGAGGCCGATCACTTTCCTCTCTTAAATGCCCTACATCGGTCTAGTAGTAAAATTAATATACGAGTTCATATATAAACCTCCGACTACCCAGTTGAAAATTATTATATAATTACTTGGTTGACCGCAACTAGATCTTAGTTCAGTAAATATTCATCATGCCGGGCTCTGTGAATTTGCACCTTTGTGTTGATATATTATGGCATTAGCCATCAAGCACATTATAGATTATAAATTTTTGTTTGCCCTGTCACCCCTTGGATTGCAGCCGGGTCGCCCTGGTGGATACTTATATCGCCTACGGCGGAACCAGCGGATTCCTGCACTTGTGTAATTTTAATCCCATTTGAGTGATGACAAATTTCTTTGCCAAATGGTGGGATTTGGAAGTCCTACAGAGGCACCCGTGTAACATTTGTATCTTGTCACCATGGACCATAGATATAAATAGAACACTAGTAGAACTATAGGGAAAATATTAATGCCATGGACTTAGTGCCGCGGACTTATATGCACATAAGTCCTTGTTGTCACTCTACGAATGAAAGTCTAACCTCCAAATTTTCAGGGATTTGGGTGAGCCATGTCCCCTCTTCAAATATATGTAGCCAGCATAACTATTTTAAATAGCATAACATAAAGGCCTTTGTTTATTTTAGAATTAGCACCAATATATATATATATATATATATATATATTATATATATATTTATAATATACCAATTTATATGTATGTATTTTATGTATTATATAATATATAATTTTTAATATATATATATATATATATATATATATTAAAATTATATATATATATATATATATATATATATATATATACATAAAAATACATACATATAAATTGGTCCCCCGTCACCCACTTTTAAAACCGGATCGACGCCCCTGGTAGCGAGTGATGCAGATATGCCTACAAAGTAACACGTTTTACTGCTTTGCCAGCACAGACCATTGCTAGCTGCACCGATTCTTGGCAATATGCTTCCTTCTAGTGTTACACCAGTTTAAATTCATTCCAAAACGTACCTTGATAACTTAGCTTACCCACCATAGCTACTTGGCGTATCAATCGATCTGTGACAACTGGAATATTGCTGAACGACACTGAGATTGACTAATCATATTGACTTGATGCATCTGTGTATATAAGTTGTCTTATATTAACTAATTTAAACATTTCAAATGAGTATAAATTATAGGTTTAGCAATGTGGGGGCCAACATGGCGGAACCGATGTCGTGTCCATCGACAACTACAACAGCACTATCGAGACCACCATCAACAAACACGCGCCAATCGTCAACTGTGTCATCACCGTTCGTCCGAAGACACGGTGGACCACGGAAATGTTGTCTTGTGCGAAATGTGACCTCCCATCGCGCCGAAAGCCGAGGCCGACCGTGTGTCACCGAATGTTTGTGATATAGGCGTTTTACTTGACAGCTGACTTGACATTTCGGCGTAAGCATCGAACGTCTGTCATGCAACATACACAAATCTATTTCGTATTGCCAAAATACGAACAAGTCTCACAGCTACAGCATAGCAAGACTCTCGTCCACTCCCTCGTCACATCACGGGTAGACTACGGGAACGCTGGCCTGTATGACATTTCCGACCGCGTCCTGCACCGCTTTGAGATGGTGCAGCGCTCGGCCGCCAGAGTCGTGCTGCGGGTCAGGCGCGGCGACCGGCGAAGCATGACGGCCGCATTGCAACAACTCCACTAGTTGCCCGGGAAGTACTTTATTGAATACAAGTTACTCATCATTGTGTTTTCGCTATCGGACGCCGGCGTACATCGCCTCGCTAATCACGCCGTATGTTCCGCGTCGCGCCTTACGATCTGCAGACGGCGCGTATTTAGTGGTTCCCCGTTACAACCTTGAACGATATGGGCGCCGTTCATTCTGTCTGCAAGATCAACTCCCGTGGAACGCACTATCCGAGGATTTGCGTTCCGCAGAGTGCAAGAACAAGTTTAAAATATATCGTAAGACTTATTATTTAAAGACTGATTTAAATATCTAGTTTTTCTACACCTTTCACCTTTTTATATTTTTATTTATTTTTTATTAACTCAACTAACATGTAAGTTTTACCATGTATTAATTAATAGTTTACTAGTTCACATACATGTAATACTTTATTAATTACAATTTGCACAAATATTGTATTGCTCTAGTCATTAAATAACTACTGTGTATACTAATATATATTTATTCTACAATTGCCCATATAAGTATTGTATGTACAAATTAACATTTATACATACATATATACTTTTATTTCTTGACTACATTGACACGTTATATAAATTACAACAATGCCATCTATGAATTTATTTTATCTAGTTCAGTTTCCGTACAACTATGATATTTATGTCTTATGATGTGTTTTAACTTACTGCTGTCAGCACTGCTGAACAGAGATTGCACCTTGGATTTTTAGTGTCTAAATAAAGTGTATATTATTATTATTATAAATGTGTGTGCCGCGCAGTTTATTTCACGTATTTAAATACTACATTATACCGTCATTACAGGTAGTTTACTGGTGATAAAAGTAGCCTTTTGTAAACGTAGCCACATTTACATTTATAATGCACTGGCACCGTACAAACTAGGTAACCACTTAAACATTTGGTGATGCAGACAAGTCAAGATGATGACACTTGTGCAGAAAGGTTACGAACCACGAATAATGTAGAAAAGTTCAGCTATACGGCACGCAAATCTCGCCTGCCGCCATATCGTGTTTATGTTATTTTGCCATTTTCATTCATGTTCCGGTCCCCAACGACTCGAACGAGCTAAGTGTTCTTTCGCACGTGGGCGTAACTGTCACAGCAGAAACATCCGTTGTAAGTTTTATAGGGTTCCGGCCAACCAACACTCATCCAGAAGGTTGGATTATTACGCAGATAGGTTTTTAATTTCAAATTGTTTACATATTGACTTTGAATACGGTCACGGACAACAAGAAACGGACCAGTGGTATATGATCTGGATAAAATTTACAAAAACGGACCGGAAACGAGAATCGCGTGCGTGCCCTATAGGGCATGTAAGTCTCCCGCGCGAAAACGAGGCTGGGGGCAGTTGGGGGCAGGAAATCCATATTTTTCATGTTAACATATAGGACTTTGTTTTGTTTTTGTTTGTAATAATCGAACTGTACCCAAATAGCGTCTTTCAGTTATATTGCCCGAAGGATTATTACAAACAGAAGCAATGGAACACTTTGCCGGGGACAATGTTAACGTATTCAAAGTCGATCCGAGCCTCAACTTTTCATGGGCTTCAAGATGATAATTGTCCGAACACCATTGATCATAGCATACCCTGATTATGTAACATAAAGGCTAGCTATTGATTTTCGTTTTATATATCTGAAGCCACGACATGTTACGCCGTCAGTCGGCACACAAATCGTTTAAAAAGAAACAATTTGTATTTTTACCTCTCATGTCTCATTGCTGCAAAGGTTTACTCTCACGAAAACGTTGCAGAAATGAGACACGAGGGGTAAAAATACAAATTTCTGCAGACTCCCGTAGAGTCTGCACGTGGCAACCAAAGGCCGCAATGGCCGCAATGGCCGCATGTACAAGACAGGAAGTGATAATAAGTTGCTCACCCAGTTGACACAGATACTTGGATATTACCCACCACCATCACGTACGTGTCCAAAGTATCCGGGTCTACAGGACACATGGCGTTGGCTTTGCCATTCGCACCACGCACCTCCGACTACTACCTGATCTCACACTGGCAACAATGAACGTTTGAAGAAGCTTCGCCTCCCTCTCACCCGCACTCGGCACGTTACTGTCATCAGTGTTTATGCACTTGACCAGTAGCGATGAAGAACAGGAGGTGTTCTACGAGAACCTCGACTTTATCGTGAAGTTCACACATAGCTGAAAGCGACAGCATGAAGCACACACTAAATGCTACACTTTGCACTATACAGTATTAGACACACCACACATATATGTGTAGACACACCATAGTACTATAACGTACACACATGTATTTAATTATAAACACATACATGCATTAATGGTATATTTATTGTTGTTTTTCAGTGTAATTATTGATTACATACAACCTGTACATCAATGGGAATGTAGCAGGGTTGAGCACAGTTGTGTCGAAAACGATCAGATCCTCCCTAACACACTTTGTCTGGTAATTTACAAACACGACAAATGAGGCAACAACTGATTGACTTATTTCGTATTTCCATTAATGTAAAGTTAACGGTCTTACTTATTAGAGTGTCTGTACATAATACATCATCCAATTATGTGGCGTATTTTGACTTTTGCAACTGGAAAGGTTAAGGGAGACATTATTTCAAAAACAAGATGCAATCGGTTGTTCCGGATAAGTAGAGATAAATGTAATTGTTCAGGATACCAGGCACAATGGCTCCCTTTAAATCCCCCATCGATATCTGTATCGGAAATGTTGTTATATTCGTGACTTTTACATTCTTTTTTATATATAATTCCATGCCACATTTGTTGGAAACTGTGAAAAATGTTTCTGACGAAGAGTTGGCTAAGATCGTGACTCGATGAATGTTAGTGCCGTTATCTGCCAAACACATTTGACACTAGTTATCATCAGCCGTTACCAATGCAGTGGTTAAGTCTACAACAACTTGTGTTGTGGAGTAGGGTCGCCAATGTTGTTGTTAAATCGATGTCTTCAACCCTATTCGGCGTTAACCATGGACAGTGTCTTGGTTGTGTGTACAAGGCGTGTTGTCGAACGACGTGCGATCAGTGTGCCCCATTTATCGCCCACTCTATTCTACGACTGGCGGCAATTCCGCTTCCTCTTCGAGGGTCCCCGCCGTAACCTCGTTGGTATTCACGCCGCCTTGATTCATGCTGGACTGCGAGGGGAACATCATCACTTCATCGTCTACGACCCCCGTTAATTCTTTCTTTACCGACTCCTCCCCATTTGCGTCGACTGCTGCAGCTTCGGTGTCAGGCGCGGCAATCGTGTACGCTGTTTCTGGTGTATCCCGCTTTTCCCCCCACTCCTTCGTAGGCGTGCACAGACTCCGGAGCTTCTGAAGACGAACGGAGCGAAAACAAGTGGGTTTGTTAAGTACTCTTTGAGATAGTACAAACAAAAGATGCCCACCATCAACAGCAGTGGATACAATTTATGTGACGTCGTTGCGAATGAATTATTGCAACGCTGGTCTGTCCAGATAGGGACAACAACAACAGCCCACAACAATCCCACCTCAAGTCACCACTAACGCACCACCTACCAAACACCACACCACCATCAAGTCAATACAAACTCGTCACCAACTCGTCACCAATCTACCACGGACCCGCCACCAATCCTCAGTCAACCCATCACCAGCCCACCATCAATACTCACCAACCCTACCACCAATACTCTTACCCACAATGCACCAATAAAGTTACCAGATGGGTATCGCTAAATCAGCGGAACTACAGCAATGTACATATAATATTCACATGATTTTAAGCTTAATTGTTACTGTTTTAATTGTGTTTCGTTTACCTCGAACAATGGTAACTTTTCTTCATGTTTCCACATCGCGTAGATGGCAAGTATTGGAATGAACGACACCTCGAAGGCAACGAACATCCAGCCCAACATTTCAGACCAGACCGGATACGTATATTTCGCATACACTAATCTCTTGATGCTAGTAAACTGCAAGACGATAATGAGCTGGAAAATAAAGAGCACGTGGCGGCGGTTAAAGTCGATTGATCAGAACATGTCTCAGGTCGCACAAGAAAACCTACATTTAAATTCATACTTCGCGAGGCAAATTCATTTACGCCTATAATTTTACGATGTTATCATAATAATAAGGATGCACACTTAACATGGGCAACGTTCTTCTGGTAAGTTCCATAGACACTCATAAATAAACATACATCCTTAGTAGTAGTAAGTAGCATAGTAGGTAAAGATCGCGACACGCTGCAGCGGAGCGGTGGAAGGGTCGAAGGTCAAAGATCAAATATGGGTCAAAGGTCATGTAGTGCTCCTAGTGGATACGCACTGACGTTTCCTTCTACTACGTCGGATGTGCGCATTGCAAGAAGCGAATGATTGTCGACGACCATGGCAATCTTCGGTGCGAAAGACACCCATGTGTGAACGGCAACACTTACTTCCTCGTCAGAGTATGCTTCGTCGAGTCGGCCACGGGTCGTTCTATATGGTTGACCTTATTCGACCAGTATATGACCGGTCTGTTAGACGTCGAAACACCACCAAGGTTATCGTTTTATGACTGAAACACTATAGTTTCCCCATAGAAAGTTACGAAAGGACCAAGATGACTTAGGAAAATATGACGAAGTGACAAAGCTATCGCAGTGAAACGTTAGATTGTTTAAAATGTACTACACGTTACAGTGCAAACTTGAAATAAATAGTGAAAACATTCCTCTCTATCTCGTTGACGTGGTGAAGTCTTACGTGGTTGCCTTGGTGACTTAGTAAAACTTTGTATAATACGCCAATTTGTCAAGGCTACCGCATAGGTACGAA
>JAODUO010000045.1:280000-335000 GCA_025642075.2 Ridgeia piscesae
TTTCGCCAGTCATACACGAGGACAGCAAAGTTTTTCATTGGACCATGGATCCGCCGAAAATTATGGCGGAGAAGCAAATTCAAACAGTATTCTTTCATTGTTTATGGTGTCTGTAGTTTCAAAAGATGCAATCGTAATAGAGTGTTGATTTCAAAATTTTGGCTCAGCCACTGAGAAAGAAAATTTGCCAATATTCAGCTTTTTTTAGAAACAAAACGTTGTTTGAACACCGATGATCTAATGGTCCTAGAGACATCAGAGAAATGTAGCAGATTAACTAAGTATTTTGGTTGTTGAGTAGAAAGAGTACGGTGTGTTATATGTATTTTTTATTGTTACTTAATTATTTCTACTTACTTATTCTACAGAGAAGCATGTACACATGCATCAGAGATAGAATAAACTATTAAGAGAAAACAAATCGTATTGAAGAAAAGATTACTATTGAAGTAAAAATTACTATACATACGTATATTGAGAGGTTAACTAAATGTATAATTACTACTAGTGGCTCCTGTGGTAGCGACTTTTCAGTCTTTTAACAGGAGTCACTGACCCCCATTTTACTGTTTTAAATTACTGATGTATGACGTTTTGTTTATGTTTCACCTTATGATTATTGAATTAATGTACTTATTTTGGGGTCAAAAAATTTACATCTTGTTCTTGTAAAAGTAGCCAATTTAAATGTAATTCATAATTTAACATACGAACCATTGAACCCATTCCTAGGTTGAAGAGCATCAACATGAATGTGACGGACCAGAATGCTGAGAATGGTAACTTGGTGACGGCCAACGGGTAGACAATGAAGGCAAGCCCGGCTCCTGGACTGACATTCACACTGTTAATTGTCAATCACTAGACACCTTTTTAAACAATCAAGGAACTTATGGCAATCCAATTCTAGTGCTCATTCAACATTCAATACAGGTCTAAAGGTCCTCGCACCTTCATAGTAGACTACACACTCGAAGCCACTTCATCTACGGCGTCATGTCTCGAGTTCCAACGGGTCTAACTTCAGTATTAATGTAATTTTACAGCGACATGCTGGAATTCGTATAAACCACATCGTATAACTATGTATAAGTTGTGCATTTGAAAAACAATCTCCCAAAAAGCCGACCCAAACAATTGCCGCTATGGCCATTTATTCTCTTCGTCTCCGTCTCGTCATGCTAACGAGTGCCGCCCATTGCTAATACATAACAAGCCGGATGTCTCCTCCAAACTCTACTACCGGAGATGCGCTTTTCGACATGCGCACCAAGTATTTTACATCAGTGGGATGCAGCTGCCTTTTGGTTAAAGGGCGTGTTTCTACGGATGATGAATGTCTTACCTTGTGAGGCAACTCTGTCCACGGTGGTTCCAACTTCATGGGCGAGGAAGCCCAACACTGCGAATATTGCGAAACCAACATAAACACTCGTTAACGTGTCGCCTAATGCCACGACTAATGCATCTCTACAAACGAAACGAAAGAATGCGTTAGCACAGATCTACTTCGGAACCGCAGGTGTTTGAGAGGTTAGCCTCCGATAATCACGGCGGAAAGTACTAAGGAAAAATACTAAGGACTGAGATACATCTTTGCTTGCAACTGGAGTGTTTTGGGCGTGTGACGGTAGTTTTGTTTGGCGATTCTTGGAGTGTACAAATGAAGGTTTTTAAATTGCATGAAGAGCTGAAAAGTCCGATCTTAGCCGATATATCACCAATTGTTTTTTTGCTCATTGGTCGTATGAATCTCATGAGGTTAATATCTTCATTGTGGACATAGGGGTGTGCGACTGAGGGTAGAAGGGTTTACAAAGCAAGCATACCTCGACTGCGGTGAGAGAATTGTGCAGAAAGAGACGAACGGAGAAGGACATGAATGGAGAAGGACAGCGATAAATAGAGGGAAAGGAGACGGCTGGTGGTGACAACTAGCTGAGCAAGAAGAGTGAGGGGAAAAACACATGTGAAAGAAGAACTGCAGACGACGGCGATGGCGATGACAAGAAGAAGAACACAAAATAGAAGATGAAGAAGAAAGAAAGAAAAGGAAAATTTAGGATGTTGTTTGCAGTCGACGTCACCACGTTTAATGTCATTAAAACTGGAGACGACGACGGCGACGACGGCGATGACAAAAAAACAACAAATAACGAACAAAACACCAACAGCAACCAACGACAAAAACACCAGTGGACGTCAATCGCAGAGGTCGCGGATTTACTACTGCTTAAAACATAGCACCCTAGTCAAACTTTCTACATGTTTTCATCTGACAGACGGATAGAAATATATTGTTAGAGTATTGGAATCAATATCGTAGTGCCCGTCACCATCGCAGTCCACACCTGTAAACATTGTTGTTGAACTTGTTGTAGCTGGCGAGAGTGACGAGACCACCCATGGAGACAGACATCGAGAAGAACACTTGCACGAGAGCGTCACACCACACCTGGTGGAGAAACAGAGGAGAGAGAGAGTAGGGGAGATAAACAACAACATACATACACAGGCAGGCAGGCAGGCAGGCAGGCAGGCAGGCAGGCAGGCAGGCAGGCAGGCAGGCAGGCAGGCAGGCAGGCAGGCAGGCAGGCAGGCAGGCAGGCAGGCAGGCAGGCAGGCAGGCAGGCAGGCAGGCAGGCAGGCAGGCAGGCAGGCAGGCAGGCAGGCAGGCAGGCAGGCAGGCAGGGCAGGCAGGCAGGCAGGCAGGCAGGCAGGCAGGCAGGCAGGCAGGCAGGCAGGCAGGCAGGCAGGCAGGCAGGCAGGCAGGCAGGCAGGCAGGCAGGCAGGCAGGCAGGCAGGCAGGCAGGCAGGCAGGCAGGCAGGCAGGCAGGCAGGCAGGCAGGCAGGCAGGCAGGCAGGCAGGCAGGCAGGCAGGCAGGCAGGCAGGCAGGCAGGCAGGCAGGCAGGCAGGCAGGCAGGCAGGCAGGCAGGCAGGCAGGCAGGCAGGCAGGCAGGCAGGCAGGCAGGCAGGCAGGCAGGCAGGCACATAGGCACGCACGCACGCATGTAGGCACGCAGGCACGCACGCACGCAGGCACGCAGGCACGCACGCACGCAGACACGCAGGCACGCAGGCACGTAGGCACGCACGCACGCACGCACGCACGCACGCACGCACGTAGGCACGCACTCACGTAGGCACGCACGCACGCAGGCACGTAGGCACGCAGGCACGCAATATATAATATTATACAATAGCGGAACATGGTTGGACTGCGCATGCACCACACGATTCCTTGTTCGCGTGCTTTCTGAAGGTTCTAACTTAGGATGACATTTGCTAAATATTGCTAAAGGTTACTTAATAATAACATTTCTAGTGGCAATGTTCGCAGCAGTATCAATTTGCTCACGTACATGAGGGTGCATCATGCGATTCCAATTTGGAGTAAGGAAGAATCGAATCCCCTCTGCCGACCCTTGGAGGGTGATGGCCCGGAAGAAGAGTATGGTGATCAGAAAGTACGGAAGCATCGTCGTCACGTGTGCCGCCTATTCCACAATAATAGGTACGCCGCGGTTTGCATATGTCATAATCGATTTTCTTTTTGCGCTTTTAAGCGTGCCCACGCCAACATTCGTTATAACGTGAACTGACGTGTCCAGATTCCCTAACAAACTCCATCAAGCGGTCAACAAAATGAAGCCCTGTCTATATATTTTCGTTTCGTCGTGATGGGTGGACCTTGTGCACTATAGCGAGGGAATTCCCTCCGTAATGCATTGTGGATATTTCGTACTCGTCAAAATGTTGTTGTGCCGCCATAATATCAAGTTAAAAGGCCTGAGGTATTTGGGTGTCTCGCAAGATTTGGCAGTATCACAAACTGATATATAACAAGGCAAGGAAGTGATTAAAGCTTCTCGGCACATAATCAAAGTGTGTGAATCCGTCATCAAAGAGCGTCGCAACTTATTGTATTACAGGTTATGCTACACTATTTGACAGCAAGATTTTCGTTGAAATCAACTTGTGAAGTCACGCGACTACCGCCAGTTCCGACAGTGAATGACGATAACATCCATGTCAGTGTGGGTAAGTGTGGGTTTATGTGATTGACACCTATCGATATAATTATATATGTGTATTTACCGCAGTGATAGTTTGGTTAATACAATTATATGTCACGTCAGGTTACGGTTTGACCTGTCAAATGGTATGGAATAACCAGTAATACAATAAGTCGCGACGCTCTTTGATGACGGCTTTACACACTTTGATTATGTGCCGTGATGTTTTAATCACTTCCGGGTTTTGTTATTTAACCAGTTGGTGATACAACCAGATTTTGCGAAACACCCAACAAACTCAGGCCTTTTAACATGGGATAATGGCGGCACAACAACATTTTGACTAGTACAAAATGCTCAATGCATTGTGCCGGAAGAGCTTCCCCAGATAATGACGTCATAGTGCGCAAGGTCCATTGGTCAGTTGAAACATAAGGGCACAGAACCAGAACCACAACACTACGTCGCGGTTTGCCTTTGTGTACAGAATAACAGGATAGTAACGGTGTAGCGCTTACATGTTTCCGGCGTTATAAGCGTTCCGATTGACGTTTATGCGCATGCGCGATAAATGTAAAATAATCAATGTGCAGCGAAAGGACAAAGCAATTATGATATAAATACTATGGGTTGTTCGTTAGGATATATATAACCTCTCGGCAAAGTTATTTGTCGCAAATTAACACGAGGCAAACAAGTGTTGAAGCATGTTTTGACAGCAGGCGTAAATCACGTGACTGTAGTGCGCCGTAATCTGTGACAGTGACTTAAACAAACATCACATTTTATTATATTGAACGACATTTTAAGCAACTCTTCACAGTAATAATCTCGGGGGAGTTAACGAACAGCCCGTGGCATTTATACCAAAAATGCTTGGTCGTTTCGCTGCTCATTGCTGTTTTTACATTTGTCGCGCATGCGCAGAGACGTCAGTCGGAAAGTTTATAACGAACGGAAAATGTAAGCGCGACAACAGGTATACGCGCGAGACCTACGACAAGGTTTGCCTTTTCAAACAATGTTCGTAACGGTTAAAACTACATTACTACTGCGCCATGACATTTCCTAAAGCAAATCTGACCGCATACATTTAACATTTTGACTCTTAGGTTATTTTCATAAAGATACCCTGACACCAACATTTCAACAACAAACGTGTTCAGGCAGCTATCCTATGATCACTTAACGGAATTTGCAAAGCAAGCAGGCAGGTCAGTTGAAAAGCTAAATAATGATTGAAGTGTTCAGTGATATTAAACATAAAACTAGGATTATGCCAGGAACGTACGCACGACGGAAATGGGCAGACAAAATTATGCTGAGAACAAGAGTTATTAGAGACGATGTGGGATGATGTGTCGTTATTATAAACGATGTGGGATGATGTGTCGTTATTATAAACGATGTGGGATGATGTGTCGTTATTATAAACGATGTGGGATGATGTGTCGTTATTATAAACGATGTGGGATGATGTGTCGTTATTATAAACGATGTGAGAGGATGAGTCGTTATTATAAACGATGTGAGAGGATGTGTCGTTATTATAAACGATGTGAGAGGATGTGTCGTTATTATAAACGATGTGAGAGGATGTGTCGTTATTATAAACGATGTGAGAGGATGTGTCGTTATTATAAACGATGTGAGAGGATGTGTCGTTATTATAAACGATGTGAGAGGATGTGTCGTTATTATAAACAATGTGGAAAGGTGTGTCGTTGTTATAAACGATGTGGAAGGGTGTGTCGTTATTATGAAAAGTACATAACAATTGATACAGCATATAATAACATTGAAATTTGTTTTTGTAAAGTACATCATGCGTTAGACTTAAAATCTATAGTCATAATGAGATCGGTAATGACAAACTTGTAGTATGCTAATGTACATTATTGGAAATAGTAAGATTTGAATCATGTGGTAAAAATAAATCTGCGCAAAATATGAGCGTGCGTGTATGCGTGCGTGCGTGCGTGCATATGTGCGTGCGTGCGGTTGTATGGGTGAATATGTGCCTACGATGACCCATGTGCTGAATTGCGATGGTGCGATGGTGTCGCCTCACGTTCTTGTCGCAACAAAATATCGGAGTAAAAATCTGCAATCTCCGTCGAAAAATTCGCAAGTAAGTAAGTTTGATTTCACAACGCAACATGTCCAAGAACAAAACTAAAGTATATATTAAATTGTCAGCATGTTGCATTGCATGGATGTCATTTGGATAAAAGCTGTCTTCTAGTGACACCATCATCATTAAAAATAACCACCATTACTATATATATATATATATATATATATATATATATATATATATATATATATATATATATATATATATATATATCAAATGAGTATATATATATATATATATATATATATATATATATATATATATATATATATATATATATACCTACATTTGTAGTTTTATAACCAAATACAACACCAGAATTACTAAGATCAAATTAAACATATTGTCAGACGTCACCAACTCTGTACTACTAAACATGGATATAATTATAAAGTATGTAGTTTGCCACTATTGCTGGTTATATCTGACAAAGATCAGAGAAAATGTAACCACTTTTTGAATATAAATAATATAATTATATAAGAAATGCAAGAAGGCGTGGATGAGTTGTATGAATCCAAACAAGATTTGACTGAATCTGAGCTACCTTTAAGAATGGAATTAAACACTATCGCAAGTAGCAACTTAATTGCATTCTTGACATCTAGGGTTTAAACATACCACTTGACTTTGGTATCTAAGTAGAAAAAGTGCGCTGCGCCTACGGGCTTTACCTTTCACTGATGCCACTCACCTTGCCGGACGATTTGATTCCTCGGACCAGACAGAGGACAACGCAGCCCCAACATATCAAGTAACACATAGCCAGCTGCCAGCGAAGGCCGCCCAGTTCGGTCAGCCCACTGGTCATACCTAACACATGCCGACTGCAAGAGAGCAAAGTTCTTGTATATAACCACGTTTATGGTTAAGCTGAAATGTAAACTTCCTACAACTGAAGACATGCAGCAGTTTGTTAATGCTTGCATGTGTCTACATTAATACACCAACGAACCCCAGTGATGTCAATTTGATTGCGATATACCCCTCCCCCGTAGCATACGAAACTGTCTCGTTCTGATTGCGGTATGTCGGTGAAGGTCAGATATACAATTTATGACATTGCTATCTATCTGACTATCAAACGCATTACACACAACTGCTCTATGCAACGTAGTATTAGAGATATTGTAACATTTGTATAGATGATGGCCATCTTTAAAACTGGCGGAAGTGAATGCCAGATAATTCCAAAACAATTATATTTGAAATCCTTGTCCCCTAAAGCGTATCGGCACACTACCTCTTGTGCCCTTAATGACGAAGTTATTATGATACGGCGAAATTGAATTTAGCAACCAATGTGTATATTGGTCGCCCCAAGTAATATACCTAGTGGAATGTTAAAGCTATGTGTATATATTACTGAAATAAATACTGAAATTTTCAAACTAAGTACCGATTGTATACGGACCTATAGCGCAGGGCCAGGACTATGTGCTCTGCTATTCATTGACATTTGTGAGTTAACGTACTGGAAATACTCGTCTGCGGAGGTTTTAAGCTCCGTTCTGTTGTTTCCACTTTTGATACACGACACAGCTGAGGAGTTCCTAACGAGGCACTCGGCGGTTGTACAGTCTGCCGCGGGGAGAGAGAGAGAGAGAGAGAAAGAAAAAAAAAAGACGCTTATTAAGAATTGACGCCATATTACAAAACGCAAGCATGAAGCATCAGGCGTTCAAACGTTCCTTCCTTCCTTCGTCCATTCGTCCATTCGTCCACTCGTCCACTCGTCCACTCGTCCACTCGTCCACTCGTCCACTCGTCCACTCGTCCACTCGTCCACTCGTCCACTCGTCCACTCGTCCACTCGTCCACTCGTCCACTCGTCCACTCGTCCACTCGTCCACTCGTCCACTCGTCCACTCGTCCACTCGTCCACTCGTCCACTCGTCCACTCGTCCACTCGTCCACTCGTCCACTCGTCCACTCGTCCACTCGTCCACTCGTCCACTCGTCCAGTCGTCCAGTCGTCCAGTCGTCCAGTCGTCCAGTCGTCCAGTCGTCCAGTCGTCCAGTCGTCCAGTCGTCCAGTCGTCCAGTCGTCCAGTCGTCCAGTCGTCCAGTCGTCCAGTCGTTCAGTCGTTCATGTAACTCACATTTTGTATTCCACGGGTTGCCGCAACTTTGCCACGGTAATGGTGAAGTAAAAGACGCAAATATGTAGTATACGGTGTACGCAATCAACATGTTGTAGTAGATGCCCATAATGAATGGAACAATGGTCATCACCCAACCAATTCCTACAAATAACATAGTGGGGACAATCGTGTGCACACGTAGGCCCAGGCATGGCATATTAATTTGTAAATGAGTTGTATATATATATATATATATATATATATATATAGTGTGTGTGTGTGTGTGTGTGTGTGTGTGTGTGTGTGTGTGTGTGTGTGTGTGTGTGTGTGTGTGTGTGTGTGTGTGTGTGTGTGTGTGTGTGTGTGTGTGTGTGTGTGTGTGTGTGTGTGTGTGTGTGTGTGTGTGTGTGTGTGTGTGTGTGTGTGTGTGTGTGTGTGTGTGTGTGTGTGTGTGTGTGTGTGTGTGTGTGTGTGTGTGTGTGTGTGTGTGTAACTATAGTAACAATAAGAACGCAAAGTTTCTAGTGTAAAATATATGCGGGTAAGTACCTATACTATTTATGTATGCATTTAAAATATACTTTATGTTCATTTAATTGTTAAACATCTGTAATTTTTTAAAGATTCGTTGTTTAATTCTGGTAGCTTTCTTTTGTGTTTTCAACATCCGTTTAATTTGGTATCCCCAAACCTTCATACAGTAGTTTATATCAGATAGTAATTGTGTATTATATAAAGGGATTTATTTTTGTAAAGGAAGCACATATTTTAGCCATTTTAAGATACCGATATTTTTTAAACATTTATTTCATAGTTTTACAAAGTGTTCATTACAATTTAAATGTGTATCTTAAGTCAGGCCTAAAGGCTTAATTCTTTCACTCTTTCAAAAGGATTTCATAAAATCCATTGATATATATTTATAGCGAAATGTGTTAAAATACTTTATTTGGCTTATAAAATTAATATTTTTGGATTTGCTACCAATAAGAGATAATATAATAACATTTACCCATTCAAGTATCTTTAAGAATTGAGCATTTTTTGAAAAACCAATACTTTTGTTCTGTAATCTTTCGTGAAAACAAACAAGTATGCTTTAATAACGTAGTATCGTCAACATACCTACAACTTTTGGGAAGACACTATAAAGAAATTATATGTTATAAGCAATAGAGAACTAATGATAGAACTTTGGGGTACTAATAAATTATATCGGAATGTTCATATTGAAATTCGATGTATTGACTTATGTTGCTTAAGTAACTTCTAAATATTGTTATTGTAGTACCATCTAAACCATAATATCTTAGTTTATTTAATAACATAGACTGGTCAATTAAATAAAAGGCCGTTTGAAGAAAAACAAACTACCAAAAGGTAGGTGATGTTTGCCCATTTGTGCAACTATTCCAACTACTACAAGTACAAGAGATGCACATTCAGTTGAATGTTTATTTCCAAAGCCATATTGATTATACATGTGGAATCAATTATTGTGACAGACAAAGATGAGACATCGATTCTTGATCATTTTCGAAACAAAACATTTGGCATCTTAAGAATGTTGAAAATAATACCGTGCTATTTCTCACAGTTCCTACCTTCGAACAACGGGCATACTTTTCGCCATATAGTCACTACGCCAGTGGCACCATATTGGCCAAATGTAAACTCGAGAAACATAATTGGAAATCCGGCAACCATCACCATTAATAGGTATGGAAACAAAAATGCCCCTGAGGACATAAAATGAATTCATCTGAAAACTACAATAACAATAATAGCAAATTAATCAACGTTAATGTGTCGTAGCAATATTTCCACACACAAACATACACCACATATACACACAAACACACACACACACACACACACACACACACACACACACACACACACACACACACACACACACACACACACACACACACACATACACACACACACACACACACACATACTAATATATAAACAGAAGCACATACGCACGCACACATTAACATATACACACACGCACGCACGCAAGCACGCATGCACGCATGCACGCACGCACGCACGCACGCACGCACGCACGCACACACACACCTTCATACACACGCACACATGCACACACTTCACACACACACACACACACACACACACACACACACACACACACACACACACACACACACACACACACACAAACACACACACACACACACACACACACACACACACACACACACACACACACACACACACACACACACACACACACACACACACACACAAATGATGTCGACAACCGACAAATATTCATATAACGGTCACTCTTTCTAAATAGATAATTTGGCTGCATATGGGTGATGGCCATTCTACAGGTGCACGGCTACCTAAGATCTACCGTTTACACAAGACGTCACGTACAAAACACTTATAGTTGGGCAGCATAGCTCAACATGCCAAACCAATTGTACATTTGTGATACAAGCACCACAGTTGGCAGATGTGTTGCTAGATATCTTGGGAACAAACGTGGATATGGGGCCATCGCAAATTCGCAACCAGGTGGCCGTGGCAGCCATGTTTCAGAATGGCCGCCAGCGGTTGGTCAAAACTTTCTAAATCATTGAAGTCACATGTAATACTGGGTATAATTGAGATACTAATAACTTGAGAACACTTATGAGTTGTGTATATACATATAAAACGTGTTCGTTAGACGGACGATGTCTGTTCCAAGACTTTGATTTATTATTTGGTGTAATATTGATAATACTACAACACATACTATATTGAAAGTACAGAGCAGGCGTTATGTTCGAAATAATTCCACTGGCTCACCGTCGCAAGCCACCATTTTTGTCCATGCAAACTAGCCATAGCATATCCCCTATGAAAAGTGCATAATTTAACCGAGTCAAACTAGTTTATTGACTCGCGACTGCTTCATCCGTGAGAACAGCACAAAGAGCCCCCCTCTAATTTGAAATAAAAAGGTAAACAAATTCTGGGAATGTTAATAAAACGACGGGCTCGCCGAATTGCACGAACAACTGAATGGTTTTATGTATCCGAATATTTACTTCTACGTACAAAAACATTGCATGTAACACATGCAACGTATGGTTGAGATCACCCATCATAATGTCACATGACCGGAGGCCGACCACGTCGGCAGAGCTCAAAAGAGGATTTGTTTTCATAGATATCTGCCAGAGGAACGGACACTATCGCGTTAACACTGTTTTGTAGGACAATAAAGCTGCCCTGTTACCTCCTCCGTTCCGATAGCACATGTACGGAAAGCGCCAAACGTTTCCCATGCCTATGGCTAGGCTGAGCGCGGACATTACGAAGTCCCACTTGCCATCCCAGTTGTCACGTGCAGTATCCTAGGTGATAAAGGCAAATTGACGTTATAGTAAAGGTAAATATTTATTGACTTTAACGGTGTCATCCATGTTAGTACAATTACATCCTGTTTTGCTGCACAGTACAACAATTGGTAGAAAGAAAAGGGTAAAACCTTCCAACTTATTTGATATACTTATATAAAACAGCAACATTATAAAATGAGTCAAAAATAGAATATTGGTTAACTAAATAAAATGTAACCTAAAAATAATAAAAATCGCATGTTATTTGTGTACTAAGTCGAAATGTTTAGTCTTAATTTGTTCTCAAAATCTTGACATTGCAACAGCGGCGTATATCTTTACGTAACGAGTTCCATAGCATCTGTACAGCAGCTTTACTGTCTCGTTACCCCAGATATGTCGTGATTGGTCATGATGTAGAGTCAACTCAAACGATTAATTGTCGCATCGTTTATAAAACAATATGTATATCACGCATGTTCGCTAGAACAACGTGAAATAATCGTACTACGCTATTGATTAAAGACGATAACATGGTTTGGACATGTTACACGACAAAATGACATCGAAAATGATCCGGCAGGGCAACCTGGAGGGCAAACACCGCCGTGGACGTCAGAGTAAGAGATGCATGAACAATATCTTGGAATGGACGACCCTCTCCATGCCGGAGCTCATCAGCACAGCTATTGACAGACAATAAAGGAGAACCCAATAGTATTAGCGACACCATAGTCTTTTGAAACATTCCCTGTCCAATCGGACTTTTCGAATATGTTATGACTTCATGAACGGGCAACGGAAATAGCAATGCTTACATTTAATCATCATTCTCCCATGACCCTTTTGTATACAATCTGAGCCCGGAGGCCACATGATACCAGTGGCAATGACATTGAATGCATAGTGTACTTATTACATTATGCTTTCCACCTAGGGGTAACGAAAGGTTTCCATGCCCGCTAAAAGATTTATCCTGACGTAGCGATTCTATTATGGCGTGCACAACATTTTCCATTATTTGGAGGGCGTTATACCCGATGGGTCATTAAATCCCTACTGCATTTGGCTTCAAGGGTTCGGCCCGGCCTGCAGCTTTCCGAGTTCAGAAATAATGGCGTTCTTAATATTGAAATGATGTGTCGGAAATCACCGTTGTACAAGGGACAAACACATGCTAAACCGTACGGACCAGCGCTGTTGCAGCCCGACGAACCATACACGCAATCTAATCCCTATAACAACTACATAAACGGAACACCGGAGTTATATTTGTAAAAACAACTGTTGGGATAATGAACGCATTCGATAATCAATCCTGATGACCAATACACTGACCCCTCGAAGCTCGATGTCCACTGCACAGCAGGAATGAATTATCTTCCCTGTATAATTATGTTTTCGGGTAATCAACCTATCAGTTGTACTCAACTCAAGGATCAAGCTCGACCATTGCCTTATATTGCGCGGAGTTGCTATGTGATCTATAGGTTACGACACGCAAACAAAGAAATGAGCAGGGGTAGTCTGAAAGTCAGTAAGTAAGTAATTATACTTGTTTGTCATCCTTCTCTTCCTCCGTAGCTACTACGGTGGTCTGTTCAGCCTCCATCTTGTTCGATGTTGACAGCAGGGGAGGTTTTGGTGTCGACTATCGAATCGCTGGGCTGTCAACGGCTGTCCTCGCTCGACACTCTCGGTGACGTTGTGTAAGTCTGCGTATAAAACGGGAATCACAAGAGTATAGTGAATAAGAAGTGTGCTGTTTCCGAATTTGCTTACGGTAATTGTTTCAAACTTGCATACTTAATACTTAAAAGCTATAATAATAACAATTTGGATAGGATCGATGCCACACACCCATGCTTCATAAAAATAATTTGAAAGGCCAACAAACTGCAGTGACACATTAATATCTTTATATGTATTCAAGTGATAGAGTATATAAAATTATTACAGGGACTATATATAACATATATACAAATATGGTCACAGTTTTTTCTATTCAAACGATTGGCTAGAACATAATACACACCAACAGCATCTACATCTTCCAATGTCACGATGACGATAATTTTAGACAATATTTTGCATTTGTTTGTTTGACTGGCAACACTTTCTTATATTCAATCTATATTTAAAATGAGATATTCCTGGTTGTTGTCTCATAATTTTCTTATTAGAAGAAAATATTAATTTTATATCTTCAAAACGGATCAATAGCATAAGCACGTGTATTTGATCACCTCGTGATTTGCTCGTTTAGCATAGTATAAGCTGTGCGCAAATGTAGCATTTTATATTACCATTGTTGTCTTCGCGCACTGAACCCGATAGTAGTAGAATGGTTTGGTGCTGTTCTTCTCTGCCGCCCACCAATGGTATCGTTTTTGCCCTTGTCACCGGAACACAACACCGCCGCAGTGGACTATGGGATTGTGTCCTGTCTTACGTCATTTTATCACGGACTTATATGCACTGGACATATTGAATGGAGTTCAAGGCCGCGAGAATGGCGCAGCAAGGTCAACTTAGCACAAGAGGTATTGGTTACTTCCGGTTGTCTGCTTTGGTAAAAATCTTCCATGACATGTATGTTTAATCAAATCCTAGCAAAAACATTGTTTGGAAAGTTGTTTTGAGTCGAGTATTGACGACTTTAAACGGATCAAATGCGTTGCCGCGAAAACGTCATCGACCCAACTACGAAGAAGTACTAGTCCGTGCAATTTATCAGTAAATGAAACCGTGGGTGCTTTGGTGGTTGGGGCAAACCCAGACTAGGGAAGGAAACAATTCATCAGTTTTAATCAAAATGAATGACTTGGGATTTAGTTACAGCCATGAAATGTACTTTAGGACCAGGGCCAACATTATACAGATGGTCCCGAGACAACCCTTTCCCTCCACACCCCATGATCGTTACGGAAAATATAGTAGGCAGCCCTGCTGTAGGCACTTAAAAAATCAAAATAACAGGACATAGGCTTAAATGAAAGGTAATAAGTTACAGATCACATAACTGTTAATTTTATTACGATACCTTTATTAGATCCAAAGTTATTGCAATTTAAAGACGGAAAAATTGCGCTAAATTTGTGTATCTCTTATAATGATAAAATGAGCTCATTTATGTTTCTGTTGATAAATATTTGAATAAGTGACTTTAAAATGGCGTAACTTTGTAATTTATATAACTATTAAAATATTGTTTGCAGCATTTTGAAATACATTGAATGGAGTAATACATTTTCAATACTGATGTTTATTCATACTAATTAATTTAGTTAATTAGCTAATATTAGTTGTTGGCACCAAGTTAACAGGTCAAAACACTGTAATTAATTTATACATATTACGCGGTGTGCATAACCATATTGATTAAGAGAATAAATATATATATTAACTATTCATGAATAATAAATTAATAAATTTGTTAAGAGGTGATAATTAGCAGGCAACCTTGACAGACAGAAACTGTTTTGTAAAATTCCACAATGTCCCTACATATGTTTATAATATTATATAAACATGAAATTTGTATACAAAACACTTTACTTATGGTAAGAGATATAAATTAAACAATTATGTAATACAAAATCATTAATAATAAATTATTTAATAAATCAATATGTAATTACCAGCCGTGCTTCGTATATACACATGAATAAAAGGCCACAATGTCCATAATTATTAAGACATTTCCACATTAATTACAGTAGTATATATACATTAGCCAGTAATTTCATATTAACACTAACTTAATTAATAAGTTAATATTGGCTAATGTTAGCATGCTAACTGGACTAATTGTTATGT
The DNA here is from genome assembly GCA_025642075.2 of Ridgeia piscesae. NCBI lineage: Eukaryota > Metazoa > Annelida > Polychaeta > Sabellida > Siboglinidae > Ridgeia > Ridgeia piscesae. The sequence goes on from JAODUO010000045.1 coordinate 295,423, forward strand.
TTTGCATTATAAAATTATGAAGTAAATATAATTTATGCAATGTTTAGAACCACATGAAACATTATGATCAACCATCAATAAATACATGTCATTAAATAATAAATGTATTACTAAATATTATCTAAATAACAAACTCAACAGATTAATGCATGACAATGAAGCACAGTTGTCATACTTCACTTGTTTATAAATGGGTGACCGTGTGTTTACAGTTTGGACAAATACTGCAGGTTCAGTAGAGACCAGTAATACATTGTTACCGTTTCATAATATTCTGCATTTCAACATGAACTTGATGAAGTAATGTTTATAAATGTTCAGTGTTTCGTCACCGACTCCAACATCTCGTGTGCCAAATGCTGCTTTCTGGGTTACCTTCCATTGGGATAAAGTGCACAATGAAGAAGCTGCTCACATTACTCCACCTCATAATACTGTCTTTTTGCAATATTCACAATATTCTGCAAGATCTACACAGGAATTTTCATAATCCAGTGTGTCCATTGTCATACAGATACCATCTAATTCCAGTGTCTTGTAATTAAGTTGTAAATTGATGTCTGTATTATTCAATGTGTATTGTGTGTCACATTCAGAGAAATAAATTGTGTAAAATTGTTTAGTGTATACATATGATGCCTATGATATATTGACGACCTTGTAGGCTATGCACCTTCACAGTTAACTGACAGATAGTGTTGCTCACGCAATACAATAATGCTGTGTTCTTGTTTATTAAAATGGCAGTGTACATGTCATGTTCACAGGGACTGTATCTTTAGACAGCGTAGATATGTTGCTGTGTCATCTTCAGCCAGATGAAGCTTGTAATTATGCACACACTTAATGGCTGTAACTTTCAGGTGCAAGATTTCTGAAATAAAACAATTCAAAGAGCATGTAATAACTACAATAATTAATCAAACACATTATGTCAGAATTATTTTATATCCATGCCAAGCATTTAAATACATAAACTAGAAATAACAAATAGAACATTCTTAGTAATATTTACATTTCTAGAAGTAATTTCATTATTATTATTAATTTTAATTAGGAATAGTTGTAGTGATATTTTATTCACAACAATATGTCATAAAACAGGATCAGAATAAATAAATTGCACACGAACAATCATTAAAATATAAATAACACAAATAAATAATAAATACAAGCGAATGGCAGTCAAAATTGAAAACAGTTATCAATGCCTAACTGGGCTTGGGCCTAGGCATAGGCATAGGCCAAGCAAGGGCAGGTATAAACTGACAGCACAGAATGACAGATCGTTTAAATGATCGGCTGCTTTTTCGGTGTTAACTACAGAAACTGGCTTGAGATTAGCAAATGATTATGAGTATTTAAACATTACATATAATTCAAATCTATGAACTTACACCCATGACAAGACTGGTTAAAATTTGCTTCACATGCCCAGGAAAAAACTTAGCCTTGCCTTCGGCTTCGGTATTGTTTACGCCATTACGCCGGCACCCCGATGCATAGTATATTCTGATTCTGATATGTTGTAGTGCAAAATCCCTACTGGGGCATCACGCACTAGTATGGATGGTCGGTTTCAGGATGGCTGGCTTCATGTTATCTGGAAGTGGAATAAGACTATTTGTGCTTGGGAATATGGGATTAGGGTGGGGTGGATGGGGAAAAGTACAAGTCAATGATGGGGGAGGGTGGGGTGTGGTAGGGATGGGGTGTGGAGGGGGACAGGGGTGGTGGTGTGTATTGCTTATTGGAGGTGCCTGAAGGGTGCAATTGTCAGGTTCATGTCCTGCAATGCACCCTTGAAGGTGTCGAGACTGTTGTGGGCAAATACATTAGAAGGAAGTGTGTTCCACTGAGCTATTGTTCGTGGAAAGAAGCTGTATTAGTAGTAGTTGTGGGAGGTTGATATTTGGCTATATTTGTGTGGATGGTTGGATCTTGTTTGGCTGTGACCGGGCATGAGGTATTGGTTGGGATTGATGTCTAAGAGATTGATTGTTATTTTATACATGGTGGTAAGTCTGGCCTCAGCCCTCCTATGTTCTAGGGTTGTCCAGGAGAGGGCAGAGGCCAAGGTGGATCCAGATGTTTCCAAGCTGTAATTGTGGACCACGAATCTTGCTTCCCGGTGCTGGACCCCCTCTAGATGGTTGATGCCCACACCGGGCAGCAGTACTCGAGGTGTGGGCGGACTAGACTCCAATAGGCATAGGTCTTGATGGACTGGGGAATATATTTTAAGTTTCTTTTAATGAATCCAAGTTTTTCTGTTTGCCTTATTGACTATCTTGTTGATGTGTGGGTTCCAGGAGAGGTTATTTGATATGTCTATGCCAAGGTGTGTTGCTACTGGTATTGCTCTGAGTGTTTCGTTATGTATTGTGTATGGTTTATCTATGGGTGATTTCGATCTGGTGATGTGCATTATTTCACATTTGGAGGGATTGAAAGTCATTTGCCAAGATTATGCCCAGTCGATTAGATTAGTCTGTCAAGGTCGTGCTGTAGGTTGTCTTGGTCGGTGTGATTATTGATTTTTCGGTAGAGCATTGCGTCGTCGGCAAAAAGTTTGAGGGAGGTTCCTGGATATATATGGGTGGGCATGTCATTTACATAGAGAAGGAAGAGGAGGGGGCCAAGAACAGTACCCTGTGGGAATCCAGATCTCATGTGTACCTGACCCGACCTGCCCCCTTCTACCAGCACTTCTTGAGTTCTATTGGTAAGAAAATATTTAATCCAGTGGTGGGTGCTGGCTCTAATTCCGTAATGGTCTAATTTGTGGAGGAGTCGATTATGGGGGACAGTGTCGAAAGCCTTAGAGAAATCTAACAGTAGAAGGTCAATTTGGTGATTTTTTTCAGGCTGCTAGTCAGGTCGTGGATAGTTGTGAGCAGTGAAGTCTCACAGGAACGCCTAGATCTGACGCCGTGTTGTCGGTCAGTGAGAATATTGTGGTTTTCAAGATGTTTATGGATTGATGTGGATATGATATGTTCAAGAATTTTGCATGGTATACTGGTGAGGGAGATTGGTCGATAATTTGAGGCGATGGTTCTGTCATTTATTTGTGTGGATAGGGACAATATGTGCTTTCAGTCTGAAGGGGGATTTCGGAATTTTTTGATTTCTGGAATATGATTGTCAGGATGGGTGCTATTTTAAAGGCCATTTCTTTCAGGATTCTGGCAGGAATGTTATCTGGGCCTTGGGCTTTATTTGGTTTTAAGTAATTTCTCAATGCCTCTCACTGTAATATGGATTGGGGGCATTTGTGGGGATCGGTTTTGGTTTGGGAGCTGGGGGAGGTTGGTTAGGTTTTCATTGGTGAACACAGACTGGAATTGGTTTGAGAGGATATCTGCCTTGGATTTGCTGTCTGTGTGAAGGATGCCTTTATCTTTTAGTGGGAAGATTCCTGTTGAGTCTTTATTGGGTGATTTTATGTAGTGCCAAAAGGATTTTTTCTTTGTCTTGTTCTGGGTCGATTATGTGTGCGAGATATTTCCAGTATTCTGACTGGATCTTCTTTTGGGTAGCTTTACGGTATTTCCTAAATGATGTCCAATCAGTTTCTCTTTGGTATTTCTTAGCTTTGTTGTATAGTCGTTGTTTTTTGTTTATCATTTGTTATGTCTTTTGTAATCCAGGGGAGTGAGTACCGTTTGGAAGAATATTTGAAGGGAATGAATTGGTTCATAATTTCCTGGAGGCTGTGTTTGAAGAGGTCCCAAAGTGGTTCTGGGGAGTCAGTGAGTGGGGCATGGTTTTGAATTTGGTTCATAGGTCCTGGAGTTCTTGGTCAATGTGTTTCCATTCTGCCTTGTGGTATTTGAAAACTTTGTAGGGAGGGGGAATATTTCTGGGCAGGTTTATCTTGATGTTTAATAAGGGGATACTGTCATGGTCACTGATGCCTGGTATGCTATGCGTGCTTTCTATGAGGGAGGGTTTGTAGTGAGGAAAAGTTCTAGGATGTTTTTGCCTCTGGTAGGTTCCCGCACAGCTTTGTGAAGGTGGAAGTCTTTAGTCAGGTCTAATAGATGTTTTGTCATTTTCTGGGCAGGTTATGGAGGTCCAATTAATCTTGGGACAGTTAAAGTCACTAGCTATCCATATATTGTGTTTTCCATTTTGGCTGATTCTACTAATAGAGTGTCTTAGATGGGTCAGTCCTCTCTCGTCGGTTGGTGGGCGGTAGAAACTACAGATGTAAACATCTGGGTTTTTTTTGGATTTAATTTTTGCCCAAATAAGTTCTGCGTCATTGTCTAGGTCGGTTTGCATGGAAGAATTGATGGAGTTTTTGATTGCTAGGAGTACTCCTCCACCTTTGGAGGATCGATCTTTTCTGTAGATTATTATGTGTAATTATCGGGTAGGATTTCTAAGGTTTTAATTTACTTGTCTAGCCATTTTTCACATCCAGAAATAATATCAGGGTTGGTATTGTGTATTGTGAGTTGAAGATCAGGCTTTTTATTTTTTAGGCTCTGAAATTTTATAACAATGGCTCTGAAGTTGTTATTTTTGTTCCGAACTTTGATCTTTTTTCTCAAGGGGGCTCAGGTTGGGTTGTGCAAGGGGAGGAGTGGGCTATAGGGCTTCGGTAGCTGGAGACTGAACTAAAGCGGAGGAAGTTTGAGTCACTGTCAGAGGAGGAGAATCTGTTGCTGTCACAGTCAGTGTCGCAGGGTGGGTCAAAGAAAATGCTTGATAGGTTTCGCAGGCTACAACCAGGGCAGTACCAGGATATATTTTCTTTCTGAGCCTAAATAAACCATTTAGATCTACACTGGAGATAGCCATGGCATTTACCAAACTAGATACAGTCATCGTTTAGGAAAATTCTCACTATTATTGAATTAAACAGTTTTATTCACCGCAAGAATCCTCTCGATGTTCGGCAATTCCATCGCAGTGGCTCGCAGACCGGAAGTGGGGAGTACCTCTTTTGCGCTCGTGACCTTTGCAGCCGAGTGAGCCGACCCCGGCGCTCGCGAAGCGCCGCGAGCCGCGGAGACAGCAGTCCAGTGCATATAAGTCCGTGATTTTATACCTACCACCAAAAGGTGCGACTGTCGCACTGGCTTGTGTACTGGCGTAGCTAGGATTTTGTATTGGAGAGGGCCATCCAAATTATGTGTATATATATATATATATATATATATATATATATATATATATATATATATATATATATATATATATATATATTTTATATATATATATATAAACTGATTTTGCTTGGATGACCTTTCCTTTACGTGATATATACCTCCCATCATTCCTTCGACTTTTCTCCTTACCAGTGTAGCAGACAGTTAAACTAACATATTCATAAGAAGCTTCAATGTAACAAACTAAGGGAACACGACACGATACTAGAGTCACGAACCCGTAGCCCCTACAAAATATCCACTTAAAGCCGGCCACTATATTCCTCACACTACACCTCCCAAACCTACAGGCAAGAAACATGACAAATACCGACACGTAGTCACGTACTATGAAGCAGCAATAATTAAACATTCGTACCTTAACATGGGTGATGAGTTGCTGACGTTTAACCAGTAATTTTATAACATGTAACATTGCTGTTTACTGAAATGTATACATTCACGATAGGAAGTATCAATCTTCTAGTGCAAAATCGACTAGATATTTTTTACAATGAGGATTACAGCAGGGGCAAACACTTGGAGGAAAGTCGAAGGAATGATGGGAGATAGATATCACGTAAACTTAAAGGAAAGGTGCTCTTGTTGTGATCCCAGATTCGGCCGAGCCCAGATTCGGCACGAATCTGCCGAATTTGGGATCGCGACGGTAGCCAGGATTCTCCGTTGTTACTAACATAGTTTCCGTTTGTAATAAATCAAGTATTCCAATACTATGATTGCTATGTTAACTGAAAATGTATGCGCGGTATGCATTTTGAGAAAACAAGGCTCTGGCGTGACGGATGTTACCAACGGTTCATCAGAGCAGATGAAAGCGGGTACTGAGCTTCCGCGCGCATGCGAGATATGGGTGTTTCTGAATCAGGGCCCGGCCGAATATGGGCCTACCACAACGGCAAACATGTATGGCCTAGACACGATGGCACTAACAGAGAAATAACAGGAGAAGGTGCCGGTTTGCGAAAACAACCTGGTAAGAAGAATCGTGTGGTTAAAAGAGCTGATAAGAGAAGAATGGAGGAACTGAGAGTGTAAATTGGATTGATTGAAGGAAAGTGTTAAGAAGAAACTGGTGAGAAGTAGGTTGAAACGGGTCGGTCATATGGAAAGAACGAGAGACGGAAAATTGCAGAGAGCAAAAGCCCAGACAGTGGGATAAAATGAGGTGACGAAGACCGAGGTTGCGATGGGAGAACTACGTTAAGAGAAACATGGAAAGAGTGTAAGAAGGATGGAGAACAACACAATAAATAAAATAATTGGAGACAGTTGGTAGAGAAAAGTGAGAAGAGGAAGAATTCTTATTCCATTTGCACTTTGTCACTCTATGAATCAAGCAGCCAGTTATTGGTCCTCAGTTCCCCATGCTCCTAATTTTCCGCGATTGTAGGGCCATTTGTAAAATATGTTTTATGGGACAAGGTTTTCAAATATAGCATTTTTGGAATTATCCGGCTTTCAACTACACCATTTGTAAAGATGGCGGTTATCGATATAAATGTCACAATAACACAAAAGCTATGTCACATCGAGTAGTAATGTTGATGATATTGGATATCTTGATGGATAGCGATGTACACCAATGTACATTTGACCTTCACTGAAATTCAAATGTCCGCCATTTTTAAATACGGCGTCCTGCTAAGCCATTAATCCATATTTTAAGAACTACATAATCTAGAGCCACAAAATCGATGCCAAAATGTAGGGTTTATATATATGATTATTTAAATTGTATTACTTTTGACATTTATTGACTATCAAATATCTTGCCATTTGGTAGTATCCACATAGTTAAAGATGGCACCCAACAAAATCTACATTATATCCATGGCTTTAGAACTATGTGGCTTAGAGACACAGAGTTGATGTCAAAATACACTTTTTTCGAAGTAATGTTGTATTTCTTTTGACTTATCCTCCTTTTTAAGACAAGGCGCTCATCAAATTGTATTATTTCCATATCCTAAGAGAGCCTGTTATACATGTATCTTAAGATCTACGTATCGTCGAACCTTGAAGCTGATGTTAAAGTATACATTTTTGGAGGCAACAATTTTAAAGATGACATTTAGATATTCTGTAAAACGAGCTTAGCCAATTCAAACATTGGTTTCATTTCAAAATTATGCCGAACCCTTTAATTCATAGTGAAAACTCCCAATATGTTCATCCACCCAACACCCCACCCCCATCCAGATATCCATCGCAATCGGTTCGTCACGTTCGTAATCAGGCGTTCGAAGTGACCACCGCAGACTCTTGCCGAATTTGCCGCTGCCGGAATCGCCAACTTCATCATCTCTAAACTCTTTTTTCTGCAGCTTACTAACAATTAGAGGATACCTGTTAGCCCTATTGTGCATTAATTTGTTTAATTTATTTGTTTTTAATACGTTTAGTCATTTTTGCCAGAGCTATGCTGCGTCGCTTATTGACCGGCTGCTACAGCAATTGTAAACATTTCGCCGAGTCAAACCGGTTGTACGGGCACCCACCTTGAGCACAATTGCGGCGCCCTGGAAGGAAAGTAGCTCACTTTAAAAATATTTTAAAAAATGCCGTGCCGCTATGCTTGTCAAATTATGGTGACATGTACTGTAAATTATACGTTTTTGTGGTTGGGCTGTGGTGGTTCGTTGGGGGTTTCAGTTCCCCTTTAAGGTGATATTTATTGTTTGAAACTGTATTTAAACACCCTAAATATTTAATATTGTAGCGTATTGTATCGGATATGTTGGCATTGCTAGCGTCAGTTTTAGTAAGTAAACTGTTTTGGTTGGTTATAGTTTAGCTGTAAAGTGTATGTTAAGTAAATGAATAAGAATATTATCAGCTAACTTTAGTGTCTTCATCAAAGCATTGGCATAGTATAGTTAAGATTAATTAATGCATTAATAAATTAAACTGCTTACGACTGAGACTCTGTCATCGTTTCTACCCTTTTCTGGAGTAAGACCGCCCTGGTGGTCGCAAGTTTCACCATGGAATAGCGAGGGACTAAAATGTGCTGACATCTCATGGTGCCTGGGTAATATAGACGCAGCGAAATATAGCAGGACCGAGATTGAGGTGTGATTACTGTGGTACGAGAAACCTGGGAAGAATGTGAGAAGAATCGAGAACAACAGTAAAATATATAAGAATAGGATAATGCTGACAGAGAATCACGCTCGTTCGGACACGCCAGTTGACTTAGTTGTGTTGACGTCCATCCCTTTCTTCCCTAGGGATCGTTGCCATTCCCGCACCTTTTCTTCCAGTTTTAACAGAGATGACCTGGCAAAGCCAGGATAACGCACGAGATATGGCATTAACATGTTGAGAAGAACACTGGCGCCGGGCACAGAAGTCGCAAGTTTTCTAACGTCATGCACTGTTTACCATACATGGAAGACAACATTGTTAAATTATGTTAAGTGGTGCTAATGCTTTATTCGTGTAAATTTCAGTATATCATCATCGATCGGCCGGATGCTCATTGTAAGCGCGCTATTTCCCTAAAGGTCTATCAATAATCATGTTGCAACAGATTAAATATGGGTTTACGTTTGACGTTCCGGACAACTGATTTGTTCCCTAAATGGTGATCATTGGAATATATAAATATATGTGGATATCTCGAATTTGTTTTGGTAAGACGTACGTTCTATTCATGGTGTCGTACATTAATCCATGTACTTTTTTCGCCCGAGGTTCAAACATTAACATCTCTATATACGCATGCGCGAGTATAATTTGATATAATTATCATGAATGTTTTTCACCCGAAGTGCAAACGTTAATAATAATAATAATAACAATTATTATTATTATATGTTAGCCTTTATTGCGGTATATTAATATGCCAAACTCAATATTATATCTAACGTAATTTAATCATACAATATCATTACAGGTGCAAGCGTAAACATTCACGTAATGTAATCTATGGCATAAGACAATGCCAATCACGTCGAAACATCTCACTCGTAAATATTAATATTCATATATTTTACTTGTACGTTTGTTATATTTATTTTTATAATAATGTTCTAGTGAACAGAGTTTGTGCTTTGGGTTTTAGTGTTTAAATAAAGTGTAGTTTTTTTATTACTACACTATCAGCACACAATGTAAACCGATGCCATTAAAATCACAAGGTATAGTTACATTCAATAACTGGTACAGTGCTATATCACATAATGTAATCGATGGCAAAATGTATTTGTTATTGATCACACTCAATACATACTGCGCTACAACTTCAATCACATACTTTGGGTATGGCAGTCGATAACCATAACTTGACTAGTTTAAATATCGCACAATCAATTCCATGGAGAAATATAACTAATAACGACAACAACTCACTAGTATTATAATATGCACTACATCACAGTCGTGGGTGGTCGAATCCGATTCAAATTTACCCTATGATCCACTATTCCAATTCACCTCTCAACGAAGTAGTAACAGCTAGTTATAATATATTTTATAATTTAGGCATCGAGCTTTTAAAAAAAACATTATTTATCCATTGACAATATTTCTGCAACACCTTGATATTTCTCAATATATAATGACCACCATTTTCAAAAGCCACGGTTAGGCATGTGGCGTGTAATGTTTTATTGATATATTTTGAATACTAAAATAAAATTCGACAGTTTTGCATGTTCACCACCCAGTTTTCACTGGAGAAACTGGCGCTAAACTCAATGTGCCAATGCAGAGATTTCAAAAGCGGCATATAAAGTGTAAAACATCGAGATATAGTCACAACCTGATTCTGAACACCTTGTCATTTAGTAATACCTTAAAGACAATGTAATGAGAAAGGGAATTACAATAGTCTAGGTTCCTAGTGACTTGCGCACGTGTGATAGTTTTGCAACAGAAAGAGGCAAATGCCGACGATTACGCCGTAAATCACAACTGTGATAATAACACGTTCGCCAAATCTAAAAAGTGTGTTCTTTAAAATTAAAGTTATCATCAACTTTAAAGGGCAAACAAAGTCAATGGTTTGGTGTTATGCACCTAAAGGAGTTCACATAACTAACCATTTGCATATACAATCAATTTTTTGATATCAGTGGTTTACTCAGATAATGGTCTTAAAGTGGAAAAATCTAGCAAAACCACCGACACTATGAACGGGACCATCTTGGTCGCTGCAGCCAATCAAAACCTAGCTTCTATCCGCACTCTGGAAAAGTAATACGTCATGATGCCGTCTGCTTATTCAGCTGTCATAAAAGAGAGCCAAGCGGTTCGTTAAAAGAGCCGTGTCGTACTGTCATCACACACGTGGAACAAAACATTTCCGCTTACTGACCACCATCAGCGAGTAACTAATTGATTGAGTAATTAATTAATTAATTAATTAGGCGAACGAGGCGTGTGGCCATATTTATTATCCCCCGAAGAGAGTCAATATGTATATAAGGAGAGACACCCAGTTTACTTTTGAATGTGTTTTGCATCAGTTGAAGACGTAACTGGAACAAAATCGTTCAGCTGTTAAATTATGAACTACATACCTTATTCAGTCGCCTTTACTCAACTGACACTAAAAGGGTATTTTCGCCATTTCGGTATTTAACCTAATACAAGCCAGGGGCGTAGCTACGCATAAATGCAAGTGGAAGCACTAATTAATTATATCAATCTAAATTCTATCGTCGGGGTCTGGTGCTCCAAAATGTTGTGTAGCATGTGTGACGATCCAATCAGTTGACATATAGAGCATTTTAAGTCACGTCATAGGTAAATAGAACACGCTAAGGAATAAATAGAAAAATACCCAGTATTTTACTGCTTGAAACATGCTGAAAAGGTGGAGGACTTGAACTGTTAATATACAATGTTATACCATATTATACATAGCATATGTTTGAATGTGCAACACATTCATTGTATACTTTAAAATAAGCTATGTACTCATTGTAGTAATTAAAGAAAGTTACAATAGTTACAGCCTTTTAATAATAAGCCAAGATAAATACTGTAAATTGTACATGTGTTGTATCTAAGAGTTAAAACAAGTAAAAGCTGATATTTTTAAAGAGTTCTGTATTGTTTTCAACATCGGTTCAGTTACTACACCCCCTTCATTAGGGGCTAAATAATAGGTTGGGGTAGAGGTCGGGGCTGATTTCTTGAATCGTCGAGTGTGTCTGGTTTCTCTGCGACATTCACCATTTCCTATATTGCTTTCCAGTGATCCACTTCGTTTGGTAGTTCACGCAGATTTCCAGGCATGTCGTCTTTGAACACCTCGTACAGCTGGGCTATTCTTTCTGGTGTCATATGCACCAGTTGTTTCGGCGTGATCCACGTAGCGATCTTGAGCTATTAACGCATGAATGTTTGGTACATCGCCCTCTTCTTGTACTGCCAATTGGGTGTCAGCGGGAACATTTTCGCGGTGTCTTTGTTTCTAGCACGACTTGCTTCAAATTTCGCTGCCAGTTCCACAGCGCCTTCATATACTTATAGAAATGGTGTCAGAGGAAGTAGATTTTGGAGTACATGCTCAATCGTTACCAATGAAGTAAAACCTTTAGATTGACAACATGTAGCTCCATGCTTTGCCATTACCACCAGCCTCCAGATATTACAGAGCAGACACTACAGCTGTGAAGGCAGACCCGAACGTATACAGTGCGTTGGCACGTCTAGCCCATCTCGTCTCACAGAGTGACTGTAGTTTGGTTTTGTTGTTAACGCCAGTTTTAGCTTCTAATCTTAGCTCATGGACGTCAAAACATTGATAATTTTTTTCTAGTGAATTCGTATTTACCCGACTGCTGCATTGCCAAGATAGCCTTCAGGCGGTGGCATCTATTTGTTCTGTGCACACGGGTCTGGAAACTGGATACGGCTGTGCGTACAATGTTGTCAAATTGTTGACAAATTGTTACAAGTGAATGATGACCCTTTCTTTGTCAAAGGCTATGAACAAATTTGGGCATCCTCTGGCCACCGTTTGAAGTAGGTTGTGTTTGCCTTAATGATGTGGAAGCACGTGCGTACGTGCGTACGGCTAGCTACGCCCCTGCAAGCAAGCATCTTGGGAAGTGTAAGTGCCTCCACACAGGACATGGAAATGAAGACGCCCAATATACAATGTGTGGTACTGTAGGCCGGGCTACTAAATACTACCGTAAAGGAGAAGGACTTATGGTTAACTAGTTAATTAGTGCTGATATGAAGGTACCAGAGCAGTGTGGAATTGCAGCAGCGAAAGGAAACCAAATTCTTGGATTAATTAGGCGACATATAGTGTACAAGGAAAAAGAACTAATATTACCTCTCTACAAAACAATAGGCCTTATTTAGAATAGTGTATACAAGCATGGAGGCCATATCGCAAGAAGGATATTGATATGCTAGCAAGAGGACAAAGGAGAGCAACCAAAATGATAACAAACCTCAGGAATATTAGTTATGAAATGCGTCTAAAAGAATGTGGATTAACAACACTAGAAACCAGGAGACTGAGAGGAGATCAGATAGAAGTGTTTAAAATATTGAATGGGTATGAAAATATTGAGAGAAATAGTTTTTCTTCTCGGTGAAGGATGGGAAAAGGACTAGAGGACGTGGAGTTAAACTAGCAAAGAAGCAGTGTAGACTACATGTATGTTAGAACATTTTCATTTTCACAAAGAACAGTAAATTAATGGGACAGGTTAGCAGCTGATTGTGTAGGTGCTAGTGGTGTTAATATGTTTAAAAATTTAATCGACATATACCTAAGAAGGGCGGGGTACATTTAGGTAGATAGATTGGACTCTCGATAAGCCAAAGGGCTGCATTGACCACCTGAGGTGATTCTCTAGGTGACAATCTTGTAAAATCTGTTAATGTCAGTGGGCCGTTTACTTTCAAAAACGTAACATTCCGCAACACTCGAACATATATTAGATATAGTTCCCTTAACAAAATAAATGTCCACTATGTTCTACAATAATTAATTACCAAAAAATTAGTACTCTGATGATTTTCGATGTTCGATGTAATACATTTTCACATACAGTTTCAAAAGAAAAACAGTCGTAATTTTATTTTTTGCCAGCAGAGCGCAATAATACTTCTCGAGATTGCGCGTATTCTAAACAATCAAATCAAGGCCGTACGCAAGGGTCGTGACACGACGTCGGAATCAAAATAGGAGCGTTCGTTTATTTTTGAGTTCAGCGTTATATATATATTTTTGGCAAACAACTGGCCTGCGGTAAGTCGACCGTTGATTGTAGGCGCGCTAGGAAATGTTGGTAAACACACTTTAAAGCTTGTAAGCTGGTTTTAATAATTATGACACAGTATTTAGTGGATATATCTGTACCACTGGCTAGCACAGGCTGAGGTTCTGGAGGGAGGCTCCGAACAGCGACTCGCCCGTTCGCGAGTCGCACTTAACTGTCTTAACTTAAGGATGTTACCGCTAATAATTACCGCCAGAACGTGCAAAACATGTACATTTGGAAACTACATAAAAATCTGATTGACAAAGACGTAAAATGAGGTTTGTAAACAAACACGTATTTTGAAAAATAGCTTACAATTGTTTATTCAATGACTCGCCAGTCGAACACGCTCGCGACGCGAGTCGGACGCTTAAGCTATATCGCTTGTAATTAGCGTCAGCTGTAATATAGGATGTGCAAAACAGGTAAATTTGGCACCTATACAAACAATTTCATTGACAAAGATGTAAAATGAGGTTTGTGAACATACAATTTCAAAATAAATAACATATTACACGAAATACTCATGACATTGGCCCCCGTTGCGTAAAGGTCCCTGTGCCACTGGGGCTGTGCTGTGGGGAGTGTGGCGTGTTTAAAAACAACCTCTACATAACTCAAAAGGGCGGAATAAACATAGATAATATGGGTTAGATTCTCAATATGCCGAAGGCTCCCTTATCCACTTGCCATCTGGAGTTCACTCACGGATGGCAGTCTTGTAAAAAAAAAAATTCGCGCGACAACATGTCGAGTGCGTATTTCGCCAAAATATGCCTTTTTAACAATTCATTTGCACAAGTGTAATAAAATAAGTATTACATATTTTGAATATCGGCATACTTTCTTCGTATATTGAAAACAAATCGGCATGTTTTGATTCATATGTTCGACTCGCGGGCCGTCCAGTATACTATAGTATACTAGTCTATAGACCGTACCGTACCGTACCGTACCGTACCGTACCGTACCGTACCGTACCGTACCGTACCGTACCGTACCGTACCGTACCGTACCGTACCGTACCGTACCGTACCGTACCGTACCGTACTCTAGTCCTTCTTAGCCAGTTAGGCTTAGGTTTTTATGCCGAAAAGACGAATTTGACTATTCATAGATTATCTTTATATGACTCTTAACAAAATACATCCTTTATTGGTCACAATTGTTATAGTAAAAAGTACAATTCGTATTTATTACAATGATGTCGCATTTATTGACAGTATTGATCGTGGTGCAACACATGACATCTTAATTGTTGTGCATCACGCTATTTTCACGTTTCAAGCCAAAACGTTAGGGAGCGACCATTATGTTAATTTGGTCTCAGGTCTCATGTAGTTTCGTCCAAACAACCCACACTTGGGCTAACGCAGGAGTTGTGGTGCTTCTTGTGCGCATGCGTTAGGTAGTATGTTTGTTTATTTTAGCTTGTTTGTTTGTTTGTTTGTTTGTTTGTTTGTTTGTTTGTTTGTTTGTTTGTTTGTTTGTTTGTTTGTTTGTTTGTTTGTTTGTTTGTTTGTTTGTTTTACAGGCAATTTAGATTATTTGGTGTCGTGAAAGGGAGGTTTATGATTGCTGTTTGAAAAGCTAAGGGGTTTTCTATTTCAGGAATGTGGTGGGATCATATTCCAGATGTGAATTGCTTGGGGGTAAAAGGAGAACACTGCAGTGTTGATGCAGCTCCTGGTAGCTATGCCTATGTAATGGCCACGGATTTTATGGTTTTAATAGGCCCAGTGGTGGTGTGATGTTGATTATGTTATTTATTTTTTTAATGTTATAACTTGTTTGATAATCCTGCATCGCACAAGAATTGGCCATCCAAAGGTGGCTATTAGGTCTGGTGTGACTGTTTGGTGTTGATGTTCGTTTCTGATAAATCTGGCTGCACTTTTTCAAAATGTTTAATTTGGGTGGTAGTGTGTGGATTCCATATAGGAGAGGCATATTCATGTTTTGGTCGGACTAGCATGTTATACTTATAGGCAGTTACTTTGAAGGCAGGTTTGCATGGTCCGAGGGTTCGTTTGATCATACCTAAAACTTTTGAAGATTTGTTGGAAACTATGTCAGTGATATGATTTGCCCAGATTAGTTTAGTATTTAATTGTATTCCAAGATATGGGTGGCTGTCGCCGATTGCATGACACGCACCCAAGTTAGGCGGTAAAATTACCCCTATCTCGCTAGGTGTCACCTAGCTGGACGACCGCATTGGGTGCGGTGCACAACAGCCACCCAGCTGCCGCCCAACTAGGGGATACCAGCACGAGTAACCGATAAGCGGATTGCCACGTTTTGAGAACAAATCTTCCCAGAATTCATTTCATCTCTGAGAGTCCTCATGGTGGAGGCAGAGAGACAACAGCGAAATTATAAGGACAACCTTTCTTATGCTGAGATTATGGCCTTAATACAGGCATACGGCCAAATATAAGAACTGTTACAAGGCCGATTCAAATCAACCTTGTCGAATAGGGACAGAAAAGGGATGGAATGCTGTGATGGCAGAGGTCAACGCTCTATCGACGACGTTTGGGAGTGTGGGCGACCTAAAGAAAAACTGGCAATGAGCTAGTTTTTGTATTTTCTGTTGATAAATATTTGAATAAAAGTGAATTTAAAATGGGATAACGTTGCTTTTTATATAACTATTAAAATACTCTTTGCAGTGTTTTGAAATGCATTGAATGGAGTAATAAACTTGCAATATGTTTTTTTATACTAATTAATTCAGTTAATTAGTTAATGTTATCTAAGTAGTGCACCAAATTAACAGACCAACACATCCTAATTAAGACCAGCAAAGTTAATAAATATGAAGAAATGTATACATATTATGCAGTTTGCATAACCACATTTATTATGAGAATAAATATGTATTAACTAGTCATGTAATAAGAAATAAATAAATTAGTTACCAGGTGATAATTAGCGGGTAATCTCGACAGACAGAAAAGGTTTTTGTAAAATGCCACAATGTCCATGAATATGTGTTTATATAAACATATAATTTGTAAAAAACAAAATTTATTGTAGTAAGAGATATAATTTAATATTTATGTAATATTAATAAATAAATAAATATTCGTATACAGACCAACACAAAAACAAAAGTCCATAATGTCCATGATTATGAAGCTAATTACACGTATTAGTATGCAATGTGCATAACTACATTAATACAAAGTTACAACTATAAATGAATAAATAATTTAATAATAATTTCAATAATTAGTCAATATGTTGTAATAAGCACGCCACTTTGATAGACCTACACATCTTTGTAAAAGGTCATAATGTCCATATTTATGAAGATATACATATTGTCACTATGAACTGTGTACAATCACATGTACAGTGGTAATAAATGCAAAGTAAAATATCATTTAATAATAATAGCAATTTATTTGTCAATATTTAGTAATTAGAATTCAACATCGGCAGAATGACATGTAAGTAAACACCCTTATGCCCATGATTATGAGGACAGTCGTATAATTTATACAAGCAGTAAACCACTACTGCTATTGATACAATGTGCTGTGAGTCACCCAGCTGCAGTTGGGGCTGCTTTGAATTGCCCCAGAAAGTTCTGCCTAACTTGTGACATAACCCAGCTGGGTGTGTGTCATGCACCTGCTCCTACTGGCTAGGTGTCACCTAGGTGTTATTTACCCTAACTTGGGTGTGATTTGGCCTTAGGTGTGTGTCATGCACCTGGCCACTGGAGACTGTGGAGAGTGGCACACCACTGCACAGAGGGAATGCGAATATAGTCTGGGTTTTGTTTTGTTTTGTTCGTTATTGGGAGATGCACACATTTGGAGATGTTAAACACCATTTGCCATTTGTTGGACCATGTTTGTAGTTTAATCAGGTCAGATTGGAAGATGTTGCTATTAGTTTCAGTTGTGATTTTGTGATATCTGATGTTGTCATCAGCAAAGAGCCATATGTGAGATTGAATTTTGTTGTTTATGTCATTTATGTCTAGCAGAAAAAAGAACTGGTCTTAGAACTGAGCCCTGTGGTACTCCACATGTAACACATGTATTATCAGACAGGCGCTATTGACTGAAATTCTCTGTTTTCGATGTGAAAGACATGATTTTATCCAGTTTTTGTTGTTGCCAGTTATTCCATAGAAGGCTAATTTTGATAAGAGGTGTTTATGAGGGACTTTGTCAAAGGCTTTGTCGAAATCAAGCAGGATGGCATCTATATTTATCTTGTTATCTATAGCTGTTATCCAGCCATGGACTGTCTTGATGAGTTGGGACTCACAAGACAGCCCTGACTGGAAACCATGTTGGAAGTGGAGGATGATGTTGTGTTTTTGTGTTTCCACATGTTGCTAAGCATAATGTGCTCCATCATATCCACTTTGCAGAGGATACATGTTAATTAAATGAGTCTGTAATTGGCACGGTCTGATTTGAGGCTCTTTTGTATATTCGTGTTATTAGTGCTTGAAGCCAGTTATCTGGAAGATTGGAAGTGTTGTATGACTGCTGAAAATATGATGCGATCATTGGGGCTATTTCCACTGCAGTCTCATTGAGGACTCTAGCAGGTAGTTCATCTGGACCTGTAGCTTTATTTTGATTTAGGGTTTTCAATTGCTTAACTGCTCTGTCTATCCCAATTTCGAGGAAGGGGATATTTGAGTAGATGGATGGAGATAGTTGGGGGATGGGGTGGATTTCTTGAAGAAGCACGAAGCTGAATTGCTTGGTAAAGGTGTGTGCCTTGTGATCATTTGTGATTATTTGGCCATTTGGTTGCAGTGTAGGGATGCAAATGCCAAACGCGAAGTTGCCTAAACCTTTCCCAGTCGCTGTTACACCCAGTTTTGTTTTGCTTTTTTGTCTTTTGTCGAATTTTTTCTTTGCATTCTTATTATTTCTCGTAATCCAGGGGAGGTGCACATTTGCTTTGGTATTTAGGATGGGAATATTGCTGTCAACTAATGAAGTAAGATTATTCCTGAAGAAGTTCCAATTTACATTGTAGTCTCTTGAGTTTAGGTTCATGTGGAAGTACGTTGTTGTTAGTTGGGTTATATCATCCTTAAGTTTATCCCAGTTTGGACTTTTGGGTGATCACTAAGGCGTGTGCAGTTGTAAGAATTTTGGGATCTCAGGCTTATATGGATTACAGTTGTGAATTTTTTGTTTAACCTCGAGAGGTTGTTAACAACCTTCAGTTGGAGGGTTTTTTGATGGTAATATTCACTACACTCCGACGCACATGTCAGATGTCAACAAAAAGATAGTGAAGTCAATTTGTGAAATGCAAATATACTGTGAATACAATTAATAACTATACCAAATTATTTAACACATTATACAATAAATTATTCATAATGCATTGCATATAATAAGTCATTAATACAGATGAAAATGTAACTGTGATCCTTGCTACAACGGAAATTGGTTATTGTCTTGGATTTTAACCAGTTTCTGTGATGTCATCGCACAATAGGTACTGCCGTAGGTTGTAATAATTGTACAGCTGCTCAGAATGGAGACATTCCTACAGATGACACTTGACAAAGTACAAGGATGTTTGAGTCCTAAACACCGTGTAAGGAGGATGTGTCACAGAAACCAATTGATGCACAGAGACAGCAGACATAGTGTCCACATACATAGCCAATATATCCCAGCCATTAGTTGGGGGAAAACTAGGGCACTGATAATTAACAATAATTTGAGAAAGAAATTACAAAGCTGAGAGAGGAAGAAGGAGAATTTGTTGTGTTACACACAAAAATCCATCCAAAGGATGAAACCCATAAAACATATATGTATTAGGATGCCAGGAAATCAATTAATCAAAACAAGGTAAACCACCACTTATCACAAATGTATGGTGACGTCATTCGGCATAATTTGATCGTCAAGAAGTCAAAGTGCAACAGTAAAGAGAGCCTCTACCAGATAAAATTGTTGGTCTTTTAATATTTGAAGTATCATGTCTGGTATTTGTAGATTGTTTTTTGAAACTGGTGGCCTTGCCGGAACTACAACAATGATGAAAACAAACAGCAAGAAGCGAAGCCATGGTCAAGGAATCATTACAGGAAACATGAAGGAAAAAGTGGTACAGTACTTACATATTGTGTCAAAGCATTTTAATCTGAATGATATAATGTGTTAAGTTATCTAATTAGGGTTATTTTAATATTTAATTGGTGACTGATATAATGTGAATTAGTACTGCTAACCAGTTGTATAATAGTATAAGTAGTCGATGAATGCGGTGGTTGCTAGGAACATTACATTTTAAGTGATATTGTGATCTATGACATTCAGCTGAAACGGTATATCAGTGATATCATTGTGAGGTGAGCATCTTGTCTACCAAATAACTAAACATTGAAAGTTGGTATATGTACGTTTTTATATTAATATGTTAAATGTATCAATGTGCGTTCTAGGCTAGAGCAAAGGCTAGCAGGGCAGAGCGAAGAGGCAAGCTAAGTGAGAGTCACAATTTGGTGATAACCCTCGTCGCCACTCATCTACAACTATCGACATCAGACGTTGAGGAATTTGTGATTGACACAGAAGAGGTGAGATCTGATTATCACAATTCATACATAATTCATGATTCGTGTCAACACTTATTCTGGTAAAGACATACTAAACGTTAATAAGTGAAAGCCTTGAATAAGATACTTCCCTTTGACGTACAATTTTTGCAACGCAATGTGTCCTTTCTACAACTGTTTGTAGCTATGCAAATTGGCTCTATTACGTCATGTCACGTGGCAGCAGGAATTGGACACAGCCTATAATCAGTATACTGCTATCAGTTATACTTAGCGCGGGGAGGTAATGTGGGATACGGTACAGTGACACATTTATATATTTGGCCAAGCAACCCGGTTTTGTTTGGTGTGACGCTAACGTCCATATTTACTTTTTCTTGATGGCGTCCTGCACAAGGCATACTCATTCAGCAGCTAGTTCCTCTGACATTCGGAAGTACGCCAAAACAGGTTATTACAGCAAACAAGTATAATACAAAGCTAACGAATTCGTCCACATTTGTTTGCTTATGTAATATGTGTCCAAACACGTCACGGTCATTTTTTGTTGACCAGTCCGTTGTGGTCGGAATCTGAACACCAGCACTGGCTACAAGGTTTCAACTTTCTCCCACTTTTTTCAACACAAAGTCATGCTTTATGAATCCGCACATAACCTGTTCATATAGCTAATTGGCACGCGTCAACAATTAAACAATTATATCGTCGCGGTATTCCGAGGTATGTGTAATCGCAAAATATCCGACTGGATACCTACGAATTGTAATCATGGTTTTTCCAATATTACTGCCTAGTGTAATACTACTAGTAGGGCTGGCTATAAGCTGGCTTCATCTGACAAAGTCGATCTTCAGGAGTGTCTACAAAGGGAGCGACACATATAGGCGCACGCATGCACACCCGCTGTCGCTGCTCGACACATGCACACCGCACGCGAGCACGCACGCCAGTCTGTCAAACTAGAATAAGTGTAGTGTCACATCATTGATTTGAACACAAAAGAATATACATTCAAACCATACACACGTACGCACGGGCGAACGCGCGCGTTCATCACACACAGATAATTCATATTCAAAGAAGGTAATTTGGTTTAAGGTGGGATTGTTTTTATTCATACGCCTCGATTCTCCTCGACAAATAGTTTAATCATCAAATAAGATGTTGTTTTAATTTCAGCAAGTATGTCTTTTTGACTCATTCATGTCAAAAGGCGGACAGAAGTCACTCATGTTGTACTACCAGGAAGGTGATGCACCTGTATTAGAAGGTGTGTATATCTTTTGCAGAGTATATGCACTGTTGTATGTGTCCTAATCTGTAGCGTGTGTGTGTGTGTGTGTGTGTGTGTGTGTGTGTGTGTGTGTGTGTGTGTGTGTGTGTGTGTGTGTGTGTGTGTGTGTGTGTGTGTGTGTGTGTGTGTGTGTGTGTGTGTGTGTGTGTGTGTGTGTGTGTGTGTGTGTGTGTGTGTGTGTGTGTGTGTGTGTGTGTGTGTGTGTGTGTGTGTGTGTGTGTGTGTGTGTGTGTGTGTGTGTGTGTGTGTGTGTGTGTGTGTGTGTGTGTGTGTGTGTGTGTGTGTGTGTGTGTGTGTGTGTGTGTGTGTGTGTGTGTGTGTGTGTGTGTGTGTGTGTGTGTGTGTGTGTGTGTGTTTGTGGTGGGTGGGTGGGTGGGTGGGTGGGTGGGTGGGTGTGATGTGGGTGGGTGAGTGGGTGTGTACTGTGTAGGTGCGTGGGTGGTTGGGGGTGCGTGCGTGCGTGCGTGCATGCGTGCGTGCGTGTGTTCATGAGGTCTGCAATACATACGTGTGAAGATGTTAGCTTTTGGAAGCAATGATCATAAATCAAAAATAGGAAACTAAACAATGTACAAACATGTTACATTTTGAGCAATAAGCTACAGTAATTGCTGGGTTGTATGAGTTGAGTCCAAATGAAAAATATCAGTTACCGACTCTGGTTTTGTTTTTCAGAGGTTGGAAGGATTATAGTTGGCATACCGAAGGGAGCCAGAATTCAAACATTATTTATCACAGATGGCAAAACCACACAACTTACTGGCCAATGTATGTTTTTTACCAGACTACGAACAGATGTGGAAGTTTGTCAGAGGACTTTTGGTGATGTAATGCATCTTTTTAATGTTTATTTATGATTTAATATAAATAAAATATAACTATATGTTAAAACATATATATGTTTCCATAACGAACTGTTGTCAGCTTCGTGTGCACTGCTTACTGGCATTAACATTTTATAATTATCAGCAATACTAAATTTAATTGTGTTCCACTAAAACCAGGTTCACTTCGGTATGATTGATGTCACTGGAATGGAGGATGGTGTCGTTGCTGCATTTCAATCACTCATTGAGACCGTCTACATGCCTGCTTTAAAGAAGTTTGAAGAATGGGGAGAACTGGATAAGACTCCACAGGGTCGTCGCATACATAGAGATTTCATGGACTGCTTCAGGGGTTTTATGCATTGCCTATCAAGTAAGTTTACTGCTTCCCACATAAATCATGGTGGTACATGTCTGAACAGGTCTACCAAGAGATTAAGTATAACGACCTTTCAACACATACACACACGCACGCATGCACGGCACGCACGCACGCACGCACGCACACATGTTCACGTTTCAAGAATTCCTTCTTTCTGTAAACACGTTTTATTTTGTCTACCAGGGTATAACTTCTAATTCTATGTATCCCTTGATGTTGTAGGTGCACATTCCAGCGTGTGTGACCAAGTTATATTGGCGCCTTGGAAAGATGTGGATTTAACTTCAGTTGTCTCTGCAAGTGATTGCATAGAAGCAGCAGAAAGTCCTGACTTTGTTGCAGCAATTGAAGAAACTGTAACTCAGTGGTGTAGTCAGATTGCGAAAGTGAGTTGATATTAATTGGCCTACAATTTCTTTGGAATTCGTCTGCAGTGTTCCTAGCTTGCAATTCCCCGTCGTCAACATGTGGCAAACCACAATATTAGTTGCAATTATCAAAAATGTGTATATTAACTTGATGAAACCGACAGCTCATTGTAATAAATAAAACCCATAGTCAGAAATAGTCAGATAGAAAATATCAGTGTTGTGCCTCATTGTAAAGCTGATAAGTTATCATTGCACAACTCGGTTGTAGGTGCTTGTGCAAAATGATCAGATCAGAAAAGAAGCGGACGACACTGGACCATTGGCAGAGTTTGAATATTGGCGTCTTATGACGGCAAGATTTAATTCAATTCTTGAGCAAATCAGGAGTCATAATTGTCGCATGGCCATTCATGTGCTGCATGTGGCAAAATCTAAAATCTTGAAGGTTAGTATAATAAAGTTGCACCAAAAACCTATAATCGAGGCCCTATCACTATTAAATCATTTAGATACCATTTGCATAAAACTGAAATTAAAATTTGTTTGAAATTAAAATTACACCGCAAACCTTCGGCAGTTCCTTGCCCGAATGGGGAACCTACAGGATCGCTAGGGGGCGCTGATACGCACCTCAGGCCGTTGACGTAATTGAACTTTTCACGCGCGCTGTTTAATTTCGTTTCAGTTAATCTTCGAGGTATTTTAGTCTCCAGCTGTTATATCTATAAGATATATCTACAACTATGTGTTGAAAAATGCTGGGTATAATGAACGAATGAGCGTAACCATGTATTGGGATGCTGGTGGTTAACAACACGCGGCCCGCGGTTCCCTATTATGATTCTTGCCAGTCCCCATTCACAATTACGCCTAATGGTTATTGCTTGTTATGTATCTGAACTCAGTTTCCTGTAGCCGTACAAGCTATACCCCATATGATTCTTGTATCTTTATCGCTCCTAAACGATCATGTTTCCACAAACTCTGATATTCAATGAAAACAGACGACTAGTGTGTGGGTCTGCAGACTCTACACGTCTACAAGTTAGCACCCCCTACACGTAGTGCTAGTAGCTCAGAGCCACCTCATTGGTCATGGACTCTTTCGGTGCCGCCGGGGGCTAGGGGCCATGGCTTTGCACGCTACGCTGGCCAGTGAGGGGTGGAAGGGGCAGGCGATATAGGGTGAACGAAATTGCCCAAGTTTCGACACGGTGGCTGTGTCAGTACCGAACCACCGACTTCCCGGCATCGAGATTCGAACCCCGCCCCCTCTAGTCCCTCGGGAGTCCGGCACTAACCACTCGGTGGCGGTAGAGTAATGCCATGGAGTGGTTCATACAATTGTGCGTGTGATTTTATCATATTAATAACAACGATGTAGACAATATAGTATGCATTATATACACATTCGTGAAAATGTACATCAAGTTGGAAGATCCAAGTTTCCACCGCCATCGGTGGCGACCGAAACGTCGATGTGAGTCGAAATGTATTAGTTGTTTATAAGGCATCTTGTTTTAATATATATACATATGTAAATTTATATAACATCTGTGTGTGTGATCACCAATTTAGTCCACGTTGGTCATAATCATCCCAACAGCGAAACAATGTCTTAAAGTGGGAATATACACTTATATGAAGTGGGACCAACGACTCAAAGAGAGCTCTCTTTATAAGATTAAGTTTTGTTGTTCTTTGCTTTGTTCTATATTATTTAATGGTGTCGAATGTTCTCTGCCTTAGTCAAATGCAAAAGTTTAGCTGAAATAATGTTCTTTATGCTGAGTTTGTTGAATGTACGTGTAAATATGTCTGCTGTAATATGTGGTTAAACACAAAGAAGAACTACGTGTTGGGTTACTTTAAACATTAAAATAGATAGATTAGCCATATGAAAATGGTTAATGCGATATTTCAGAAATGGCAATACCTGGATGGCAAAATCACAGATGCTGCAAACGAAGCAAAGGACAATATGAAATACCTGTATACCTTGGAGAGGTTTTGTGAGCCACTCTACGTTGCTGACCCTGTATGTATTCCTCTTCATAATGTATCATTTTGAATAATGTAATATGTACTTCAGTGTTGTTCTTGTTGTGATGTTCTTTATCAACTAAGTTGTGATATGTGAAAAACACACATCCTTGTGCACATATATATACGCATTTGAATAAATTAGTGTTACTTGTTTCAGGTTGAAATGGTGAGAAGTATTCCAAGTCTCATTCATGCCATTCGAATGATCAACAGCCTTTCTAGATATTATAATTCATCTGAGCGTATAACATCACTTTTCATCAAGGTAAAAACAAACCTTACTGATGATGTATTATTTTGTATTTGTCTAACACATATTTGAAACTGTTCACGATATTTAAACATCAATAGAAAGCCAACTGATTTTTGAAGCAACTCTCTATGAGAGGAATCATGCCAATCAATATCCATAGACTGTGGTGGATATATTGCTCAAAAGCGCTTTACACTTCACTTCCCTGACAGACGTGTTCAATCAGATACCATTTCAACTTGGTGTCTGACAGAAATGGTCTGTCAGTGAAGTAAAATGTGAAGCGCTTTGAGCAGTCCTGAGGACTGGATATTGCGCTATATAACAACATACGTTTCTAAGAGTGATAGCTTTATATCTCAACTGAGTTTTAGTAATATCTTCATGTATCCTATTTGTATACCTCGTATACGCATTTTATTGCATCATCTCCGTTAGTTTTGTATTAGTTCTTAGAAAATTTACATATCTGCGCAATTTCCTGTAGAAAATGTTCATCACTCATGATGTTTCCATGGTTATATGTATGTGAAATATATGTGAAACATACTACGGCTTGCTTGACATAAATGAGTGGATTCTCCACATTGTATAGTTTCCTTTATAAGCATAACCACGAATTATATTAATTTCAATAATCATTAAAGCACAATGCAAAAAAATACTATAATTTCCGTTGTAATCTATTTTTGTTTATATTTATTTCGTAAACATATTAGATTCTCTAAAATAGTGGATCCAGAATTAACTCATTTAAAAACACCTAGATATATATTGGGTCAGACGTGTTTCGCCTACAAACCTGCCGTAACGCATTCAGAGAAGCGCCAGTGATCTGACATCAGAGGCCACATAAGTAAACCTAAGAAAACTATTAATTGATTCGATGTCCCGTTCACCTCTTTCGTCATTCCGACACATTACATATCCAGGCTGTCATCCATCTACAGTAGCACTGTGTGTTCTGCCACTGAGCATTTGATCATTACACCGCCCTCATATCGTATAATTTGTGTATGGTTTTGCCTCTAGGAAGTCACTAATGTTACCTTGGAGATCATTTATTTAAAGCCAGTCCTGTTGATCACATCTTAGGTAACGAATCAGATGTTGAAAACCTGCACGGCATACTTGACTGAAGATGGATTGGTCAAGATATGGGACCTACCAACTGATGTGCTAATTACGAGGATCCATGACTGTATTTCACTTTATCACCACTATCAGATGGCCTTTCAGGAGACCAAGAAAAACCTAGAAACATTACCAGGAGAGCAGCCGTTTGAATTCTCGGAGATGTACATATTTGGGAAGTTCGACGCTTTCTGCAAGAGATTGGAAAAGGCTAGTGGTCATCAAAAATCGTTTGCGTTGATACGTTTATAAAATAGCTTAACTGTAACATAGCTAAAAGTTTCCACCAAAACTAAATTCAACAAAACGCACTTTGTATCTGGGTCACAAATATGTGTAGACATACATGCCTCCATGCAGCTACGCACTAGCGCCAGCGCCCACGCACATAGTGCCACACACACAAGACACAAAACACACAACACACACACAACACACACACAACACACAGACAGATACGCACACTAGTCATAGCGTAACATAGGGATTGGGATATACTGCTGTTATAGAAAAAAGGCTAAACGAATTAGTAATATGAATGTTCCATGTTTCAATAGATTATGTCATTGTTGGACATAATTGAGTCATTTGATCGTCTGGCTGAATCCAGCATTGAAGGGGTCGATTCAATTATAACAAAGTTCCAGACAATTCATAACAAGCTGAAGAAGAAACCTTATAACATACTGGATCACAGAAAACAAGATTTTGAATATGATTTCGTTGACTTCAAGCGGCAGGTTTCTGATTTGGAGGTGCATGTTGTTATATTGTTTTCGGCAACATTAAATATAATGTACTATGTGTGAATTTATTTATAGTAATTATAGTTTTAACACGCAAATAACAGTAACTGAACTAGGTTAAAATCAATACATCTTGTTTATCATAACTATAATAACTGACTTTGTTATACAATTAAATTCTTCGATCGAAAGTGACGTCAGAAAGAATACACTGTAGGTCCATTCGCCAGATTAATATTTTAATTGAATGCATTTTGTTTAATCACCAGACAAATGTTAAAGAATTCATGGATATTGGATTTGTGAAGGCACCAACCACACTCCTAGCTCTGAAATTCATTGAAAAGTGAGTTGTACAATATGAAAACTATAGTATATTGTTATTGTCCGATGAAATTAACATACTTTATGACATATTCATACTATATATATATATATATATATATATATATATATATATAGTATGAATATGTCATCTGATAAAATCATATAGTTTTCATATATATATATATATATATATATATATATATATATATATATATATGCAACACAGTAAATAAAGTACATTCAACTGAAGACATTTCTGTTTGAAAGAGCATTTTCACTTTAAAAGAATTCTTTTATAATATCCGAACATTTTAAATATCTACAACTATTTTATTATTTTATTTTAGTTTGTAATAATTAACTATTCTTCATCAGTATTAGTATTTTAATATTATTAAGACTAGTATTATTTATTTGTATTGAAAATGTTTTACTGATCTATTTATTTTACAACTACATCTCTATTTTAAAGGTAATCTATATTCCTGTAAAGTGTTTAATCTGCCTCTGAATGGTTTTGTTGCTATAGATACGGCGTAGACAAATACTTTTATCTATTATATTATTATTATATTTTACAGGTTTGAACAATGCAAGCTGAAAGGTTTGGGCATTGAAGACAAATATAACAGGCTTCTTCTGCAATTTGATGGGAAAATTGAAGATATTAAAAAGGTAATGATAACAACATGCTTTCTCCAAGCGTGTGATATAAATAGTTCTGATCAGATATCTCAATATGAATATACTGTGCATCAACTGAAATATATGCGTATTCTTGGTACTTGGTTTTATTATATACCAGTGACCAATAAATGAGATGTTGACATATATATATATATATATATATATATATATATATATATATATATCATCTTATATATATATATATAGATGATATATATATATATACAAGATGATATATATATATATTCAAACATTTCATGTACTGGATTAGACAGTTAATTACTTTTTTTGTATTTTACGATTGATATTCATGTAAACTTTAACTCAGCGTAGATCAATTATTTTATAATCTTGTAATTATATTGTTGTTGATCTTTTACAGCTCTATCAGAAACAGCGGGAAGACCCTCCCATTCCACGGGACACGCCTCCCGTTGCAGGGAAAATTGTATGGGCAAGACTCTTATACAAGAAAATATCAGAGCCAATGCACACCTTTGCAGTAAGTGCGTAGGTTTTGTTTGCCTATTGTTAGATTAGGCTATAATTGCATTATTGTTCGTTTGGTCTAACCTGGAATTATGTTTAATAATAATGTGTAGACTTACACGTGATGCAACATTTCCCTCTCAATTTATTTTGCTTCTATGTTTTATTAATATCTGGCAAAATTAATTTACATTTGATTAATCATTGTTTCATAAGTTCATATACATATTTCAGAATCATCCAGATGTTTTGAAAAGCATGCATGCCAAGACTATTATTAAACATTACAACAAAGTTGCTCAGGTGCTGATAGAATATGAAATGTTGTACTACCGTGCCTGGAAGGAATCTGTACTTGCGGCTAAACAAGGTTAGTATTGGGTATATTTATTTTGCAAAACATGTATAGTTTATTTATAATTAAATCCTTTATGCCAAATGTATGTTTTGTGAGTTTCATATAATAATGATAATATAAATGATAATAATTGTGCTTAAGTCCTTGGAAACCAAACTGAAAGGCACATCAAAACTAAAAGGTTCTTCATTCTCGCGATCAGTTCACAACATTCCAGTGGTCAACAGTTTTATTGAAACGCCAGAGAGTTATGGTGGATAAGCACATTTATAAATGTTTTAAATTACGGCGGAATTTAGTCTTAACGTCAATTGATCTAACATAAGTGTAATCATATCCCAGAGAATCAGTGCCGCCACAAGAAAACACTGGTTTCATTGTTATTATCTACTCTGGTGACAACAAAACTAATAAATCAGAACTTGATGATGGAGCTAGATATATTTTCTTACTGGAGTAAGCAATGACTGGTTGCCCAAATGACATTTCTTGTATGTAATAGTAAAGGTCTTAAAATGTTACGATACCTGACAAGAAGTTGACGCAAACTTCAGAAATTGCATAGTCGTAAAAAGTGGATATATTACACGTTGTAATTTATCAGTGCCTTATATCACTTTATGTTTTAACAATAGTGTGTTCATTTTTATATGAATAGACTGTGTCATCTAATAGTTTAGTACTAATTTTATTACTATGTTTTTATTTAAGCATAATCAAAATGGAAGTATCCAATTGTGGTTTAACCAGACTTCTTTAATTTGTTGTTTATCACCAGCACTGAGGGTACCTCTTTTGGTGAGACACCCGGACACGAAAGAGTTGCTAGTCAACTTTGATCCTTTGATATACGAAGTGATAAAGGAATCTGAGTGTATGAGAAAACTACACCTCGATATACCGGAGTTTGCAAAGACACTCTGTCTTTTGCGGAAAAAGCTAAAGGCAGACCATTGCACATTGAAAGTAAGTTTCAAATTGTTTTATATTGGGACAGACGGTGTAATTATATACTATGCTATGTTTTTATATATTTGTCATATTCATGGATTAAATAATTAGTTTACCTTTGATTGATATTTATTGAAATGTATATGTTGTGGTAATGTTGTGATAATTATGGTTATATAAATACGTTTTGCACAGTTGTATTCTGGATTGCTTTATATTAGACTGCTATAAATTAGGTACACAAGTTTTTTATTTTTGTCTCAAAATAAATTGTTAATGTGCAATTGACTATTACACATGTAAGCTAGGTTACTGCATACTACCAGGTAGTCTCAATAGAACTGGTATGGTTATCTCTTATAGGAATTGTTTGAAAATCATTACAAAAGCATCTCATAAGTTTCCAGTTTGACAGCCATTTTATGTTTATAATCTCTGGAGTTATTAAGATCCTATTAAATGGGACTTTGCGTGTGGGATGTGGTCGTTTAGTGATTAGTGCATCGTGTTGTGGGTTGAGAGGATCAAAGTTAATTGTTCACTCAAATTTGATCATGTCTTTATGAAGATACACGTATTTAAAGAACCTGTACATGTAACACCTCCATCTTTATCTCCGGGAGCCACTGCCCCACTCCTAGGTGTGCTGCATTGTCCACTGTTAAACTGATTTCAGACACTGCTGGAAGACAATCGTACATTTCGAGAAAAGACACCTGCTATATTTAATTCACTGATGACTCCTATCATTAGGCAGGTTAGTAATATAATGTTTCTGCTGCATCGTTTATTTTATTACTTAAAACTATTCTTACAATAAAAACTATTTATAAAATTATGTGATTTCTACCAATAATTATATATATATATATGGATAAACATATATATATATATATATTTATATATTCAATACATACATACAACATACATACATACATACAAAACATCACAACATACCATATCTAGTAGAAAATGGGGCTGAAAACCATGTCATTGAAATTTAGCATGATGAGCACGATGATATATGTGAAATAATGATTGGATATCATTGACCATATTACGCTCAATCTGCATTTGGCTTGAGTAGCTTTGTTTTTGATTCACTTTATCAATATATATTTCTGCGCGATAAAAAAATATATTGAATCGTATATATATATATATATATATATATATATATATATATATATATATATAATATAATTTTATATATATATATATATATATATATATATATATATATTGTGAAAATATTCATCAGGCTGAAAGTATATTATTCAAGCAATATTTATGATTACACAACTAGTAATTTCTACTCACATCAACCAGATGTGAGTAGAAATTACAAATTGTGTAATCATAAATATTGATATATATATATATATATATCATGTGTAAGTATGTTTGAAATAAACAGGTTAAATTATATTACAACGATTAACAAGTAATGAGGCATTTCAAAGGCCACACTAGTCGATCCTCATTAATACTCATGAAATCATGACGCGCAAATTCGTACGCTCGCCCTCCGCGAAACATAGTTTGTCTTTACCAAACTAAAGTAAACGAAGTCACTACGTTTGTCATTCAGCTTCTTCGGTAAATTGAATATCTCGGTGTAGCGATTTGTAACATCATCATATGAATCGGTTAGGAAATTTCCAGATTCAAGGAAAATCCCTATTCAAATATTGTTTATTGCATACTTTAATGACTTTGCCAAGGCTAGTATAATGTTTAATTTTAATGTATGCCGATGATACCCTATCCGGTACGCTTGAATCTTTTTCAACTGATGAACAAAATAGAAACATAGACGTTGCTATAAATGATGTACTACAACAGTTAGCGAATGGTTAAGACTTAACAACCTGTCTCTTAACCTAAGCAAAATTAAGTACCTGCTTTTAAAAAAAAATCACATAAAGAAATCACAAGTAGAATTTCAAAGACGTTAGGAGTCTTGAATGTATTACCTCTAAATATAAAGATTATATTGTATAATACATGAGTACTGCCACATTTAAGTTATGGTGTAACTGCTTGAGGTTACAAATGTGAAAGAATTAAGAACCTACAAAATAAATGTATTCGAATTATTAGTGTAAGCCAATATAATGCTCACACTGAACATTGAATACCTATTGAAGTTACACAAACTAAAGCAATGTTATAAATGTGTGCATAATAAACCTCCTGTTTACCTACAAAGAATACTGCTTCATCAAAACAACAGCATTCAGAATGTCAACACCCTTGGGGAATATGACATATAAACAATAGGGGTACAACACGAATTTGCAAACCAAAGCCTTAGGTACACCTTGCCATATACTATCAATAATGTACCCGATTTAATAAAAAAAAATTAGTTTACACTCACCGCTTAACGAGTTTTTTTGTATATGTAAACATCATTACTTGAATACCTACTTACTGTATGTACATTACGGAATTGTTACATTTGTCAAAATGTATAAATAATACTTAGAACAACACGTGTATTATGTGTATACCTCCTTCGAGAAATAACCAGTCATCTATTATTATATATGAGATGAAGTTAAAGCTTTATTTGATCTGAATTAGATTGATTGAATCTGTTTTCACCGATTATTGCTACTTTTCTAAACAGCAGGAATTGTCAATATTATAACTGTGTGGCTTCCACGAGAGCGACTGTCTTGCCTTAGTGGGAGTCTCCATGACGCACGTGGGAAGGTTTCGAATATTATTTTGCGATTATAATAATTTTGCGTGTTCACTTGTTAAGTGGTGCATATTGGTCTGAATAAAACCTAAAGTTTTTCTGTCAGATACCGCGCCGTTTAACAGGTTTTCGTCTGTTATAAATCGTTGTAATGTCATTAAACCTGTTTTATTCTGTACACGTATGCAACTGATTTACTAATCTATATAATGTTTACAATACATAGTATGGCACCGCATTTTTGGTTTCGTGCAGAAAATGTACTGGTGAAGTAAATCGGTAAATGTGAAAGAAATGTACATTGAGTAGATAGGAGCTACTCAAACCAATTGCAGTCTGAGCGTGATACAGCGACGCCCAGTCGTCAGAGATGTTTAAGTTTGAAGAAAAAAACATTCAAAAACAAAATACCGTGGCTCCGTGCTCGTTAAACCATGGTCACATATCCTCCTGGTATGTTTATAGGTCTGTGCAATAGTTGTTCAAGCGTTTCAGCCCCGTTTTGAAACTTTTCATTTAGGTAGATGCAACCATACGACCAGGATTAACAAACTTGACGTGGTCCTCTATGAATATGGATTCGTACTTTGAAAGTGTGCGGAATGCGTTGATTGATTTCGATGCTCTTATTACGCAGGTGATATCTAATTACCTATAATTTTTATTATTATAAAATCAGTGAATTACTTCGCAAAGATTAATTATATTAATTACTACAATGTTTGCTAATTAGGACGTCTTGATTGTACAACCGTTAATTAAAATATACGTACGTATACAGTATTGTTTATGCTTAATGAATCTTGTAAACATACTATTTGTATTACGTTTTGTGGTATATTCATATGTGGAATGGGCGCGTATTAAGCACTTAACTTATTATGACTACGATTTCACATTCGATATTTGTTTTAACTCTGGTTGATTTACAGCTGCTTGCTATCAAGAACAGCCGCATAGATGAATTATTGGATGAGATCAGCCAAATGCAGTTATGTGAACTTCCTACTTATGAGTCATGGACAACCGAAACATTTCTGGCAAACACAACGGTTGGTATTCAGCTAATTATATTGCCTTACTGATTGATGGATACTGATCTGCAAATGCGACTAATTATCATTTATATTGTTTATGAAAACCTGTCAAAATATAACCCCAAATCTACACATTGTTTCATAATTGAACTTAGACATATTGATATAAGTGAAATATCGTTTCTCCAGTGGACGTGGTGCGAATCCACATTATCACGCACTATCAGTTTTTGTAAGATTATCAGGTAAGTATGTTTATGAAAAGTTATTTTATATTATATTAGAGACGTTCAAGTAATTTAAATTACATGACAAGATATATATTTTTGTCAGGATAGGATGACTAATTGTTTATAATATAATATTTTCTAAATATAGTATAATAAAAGTATAACATTAGTGCGATACCCACCGTACTATAATAATAATGGTGTACTACAGTGCAAGTGGTGTAAAAACGGTTTCTGTTGCAATTGTTAAAACGTTATTTAGCCTTGATCCCATATAGTACAAGTAAAAGTTTAATATACCTTAGCAGCGAATTGCGCTACAGGCCTGTTGTGGAGGTAATATAAACGGTCTACATCCGACATTCCCTTACTCGCCTTGACTAATTTTAACAACCTCTTATTACGTCCGTTTAACGTGCGTCTGGATTTGCCAAGAAATGCAATTGTGGTCGCGTGGCAAGATAAATTAGTGCAGATATGTTATATATTAAATATTAATTTATAATACCCATTCGTTGTCACATGCGCGTCCCCTTTCAAATGAATTGAAATTACTTAGATTTATGTTGTTGTAGTTGTTTTTGAAAGTAAATAGTTATAATAGACTTGTATATTGTTAATATTGCTGGGGACTGTTGTAGAAACGATGCAACGAACGTGCGACAAGGATAAACATGTTGAGCAATAAGGTGGAAGAAGCTGTGAAAGATCTCATCACCATTTTCTCTACACGTACAAGAGCTGTTTGTAACACCAGTCCGGTTCCCCATAAGGCACTTTGTAGGTCCCACTTCTTTGGAGATTGTTACGTTTGAATCCATTCATTACCTTAGCCATTCCCTCATACATTTATTTTCCGGGCAATATTTATAATATTATTAAGATAACTTCTGTTGCGCCTAAATCCTTTGGAAACCCAGCTCAGAGGCCTATCAATACAAAGGGTAAATCGATATACAAGAAGTTTTATTTAACGTCGGTTTACATGTGAATTGATAACATTAGCTCATCTGAGCAATTTTCCGACAAAAACAATAAACAATTTCGTGGAGCTATGGTGAATAGGCGAAATTGTAAAGGTACATGACGGCGGAATTTAGCAATATGTTCAATTGGTAGGAAGCATATTCCTGGTACGTAATAGTACACGTACTAAATATGATACGATATCTGACAGGAAGCCAAAGCAGACACTTTAGATGCATGCGTTAAAAATATTAGCAACCATGCCTCACGTCATTATCACATTTGCCTATCCAGTTGTTGTCCACCAAACACCAGAGACGTGCTACGCAATATTCATTATCCGGTATTTCGCTGCATGCTACTACTTTGGTAGTCTATTTGTTTGTGTAATTGTTAGTGACATGTGATGGTGTTCGATTGAACAGGTCTACCATGGAGTAAAGAATAAAGTGTATTAATCAGCCCCGAGGGCTGGCTGTTGCACTATATATGAAGTTACCTTTTTATATGAAGATGTGCCATAATTGTGTGTATGATTTATTCTAGTTCCAGAAAGACTTCCAGATAAACTTGAATCGCATCATGTAGGGGAATCACATCATGCTGAATCATCTCTAGCTGTGGCGAAAAGTCATTCAGGCACTGCTCTAGGCTCAGTACGAGGCCGTAGGGAGACGTTGGTGGTTGGAGAAGAACGCTGGCTCTGTTGCGAATGTCATGAATTATTTGCTCACTTTAATCACAGGTGTGTTGAATCACTACTGAGAGCCACCAGAGTTTCCCTAGAAATGATGCGGAAAAGATGCTTCAGTAGAGGGTAAGAAACAAAATTGCAATTACAATCAGCCTTTTACAAGTTGAATGTTCATGAATATATTCCACATTGCTTGTTGACCTGTAAAGTATTACATACGCGTACTCCTACATGTACTCATACGTATAAGAGAAACCGTGTGCACGCGCACGGGTACACACACACACACACACACACACACACACACACACACACACACACACACACACACACACACACACACACACACACACACACACACACACATCCGCAAGCGCACAGGTATGTGAATATAACTAGGGGAGACTAGCAAGGTGGGGAAACATACTCGATGGACACCATTACCTCATTTTACAGTAACAGAACCGATGATGTATTGACGGAGAAGGTACGAAAAGATGCACCAGAACCAATAATTTTCGTATATGACATAATACTCTGTAGAGGAAATGAGGTAGATACGACAGAATATCTGTATCTGGAGATAAAGAGGAAAACACTGGAAAGAGGTAGCAGTTGGGTTAATTGACGAAAATTTAATTCACGGAATTTTGGTTTGAACAGAAACATTAATGTGTCACTCTAAAAAGTGACACACTTCAAGTACATTGAACATAACATTTACATTTTATAATGGTGAAAGTCAAAGCGATGAAAACACAAGAAACAACAGTATTATGCATTATATTATTCATTAATTGAGTCAAAGCAGAATACATAAAGTATATGGGTATTTTGCGTTACCTCTTGAGATGTTCAGCAGTTACTTATGTTTGCACCGAACAAACAACGAGTTCAGACGTCTCATTAACCATTCTACACATGTCTGGGTGAAAGACCTAAAGACTGAAGACTTCCTCAACTGATGCAGAGCTAGCTTGATGCTTACATGTCTGCTTTGTCAGTTGAGGTTTCGAACAGATTGCAATTTGTAGTTGACTACTATTGCTGCTCTGTCATTGTTTTAAGTCAAAGCAATTATATCCGCAATACAAGTAAACTGGCGGTTTCTGAACATCTGCAGCCACTATGACTGATCAAGAAATCAGTCACAGACAGGCCTGCTCAGTTAGTTTATTCCATGTAATTGACTCATAGTTTCAAGTATCAGCTGATATGCATGCAAGAACCTGTGCGGCTCCTATTCTTTGTGCCTATAAACCATGACAATCAATCATCATCACATTATGCTTCATGTTATGAAGGCTCGTGCAAAATAAGAAGAAATGTACATTATTGTACGCTGTAGCCATTTTTCAATCCTTCAAATAGAACCATCCGCTAAATAAAAACAGAAAAGTACTTGTAAATAACAACAGCCAACTCCAAGTACTTTGACGATCAAATACAAGCCCACGTACTGCATTCAGCAAAATGGCATGTCCAAGTACAGTAGTTGCTGTAGTTTAATACACAAGTACTTGAATATTAATAATATCCATATAATATATATATATATATATATATATATATTATGGATATATATATATATATATATTATGATATATATATATATATATATATATATATATATATATATATATACTCAAGTACTTGTGTATTAAACTACAGCAAGTACTGAAGGAAGCTAGGCTTGGGGGACTACACCTTAATTGTTTAACAATTTCAATCCAGAGGTTCCATCCTCATCGCCCTGAATAAATATGTTAGCGAAATAAATTCTCATACTGGAAGCAGACAGTCTACCGCGCTAAACCTGTTAACAATTGCGTGACATAGCTTCGGTGTATTCCATAATTACGTCGCGCGGACGGACAGGCAGACATAGACAGAGAAACATTGTTTTATAATGTTATGGTGTGTTTGTATGTGTGTCAGTGCGATTTATGAATGAATACGGCGTTTGATCTTAATTCCACTAGGATTGATTCTGTGCCCAAAGTTGAAGAAAGAGGAAAAGAACCAGCAACATCATTTTTCCGGGCAAACATGATCCTGGTGATCCCGAATGTCGTATGTACCAGTTCAAATGCTTCTTTCGTGTTTTTCTTTCCAACAGTGAACGTGTCCATAATATGTCAGGATGTATGGATGTCAGGCGTATATTTGTCATGATTGTTTTACTAGTTTCATAATCAGTTTACGTTTTCCCCGTTATATTTCGGCTGCGTTTAGCCGTTTTGTTCGTGCTGTTACCACTGTATGGCGAAAAGATAGTCCATAAGCACAGACTTAGTCAAATCTCATGATTTAAAGATGGAGACCAGTATTAATTGTCACGCAAGCACAGCTAGCTCCAGAAGAGCCACATAATACATACATCAAAGGAAAACTACCAACAGCCTCCGTATAAAATGAATAGTTTACAGCAAACCTCTGGTAGTGACATAAGTGAAAGTTATCACTCATGCGTATTTATCATGTGTTATATATAGGACATCCATCCAAATATTGATGAGATACAGATAGCTCTTACAAAGGGCACTCAGCTTGTACTTGAAGTGAGCCGATCTGTCATACAATGGGGGGAAGACAGGGAATTAGTGACTCGTTCAAAACACGCAGGTAGGTGTGGACCAGTATTTTCTGGTCAATTCAACGAAATATTCGGATGTATCATACATTTATGTATAGAACGTTAGTCGGGGAGCACAGGGGTCGAAGTGGACACCTCATGATATTTTGGTTGCTCTGTTGTTTTATAAACTTCAAGCCTTACTAAATAAAAAAAACAGAAGACAACCCTTTTATTTCTATTTCTTCTTCTTTCTTTTCACAGTAACTATAGAGCAACATACCTAAATGTAGTATCAAAATATCAGGAATGACGAGAAATAATACTAATGGCAAGTGTAGCGCAATCGTGACGTGACGCAAATCGGAGGAGATTCCATAAAGGGATCACTGGACACGAGAAAGATATATTCTTAAAGCTGATAAATTTCACCAGCAATGTATTATATGAAGTGATTACATTGAAACTAAGGATATTTTATTATTTTATTTTTTGCTTAGACAAATTTCAGTGTTGGAGAACGTTATAATCCAAACAAGTATACAAACTATTTAATGGCAACAACAGAGAAACCCCTATGGTAGTTTAATACGTTTACATGCCACTAAATAGATACTGAATTATACTAAATTCCTGTGCATAGCCATTTCTGGAGTGTTCTTAAACTGTGTTTAAACATAATTGTTTTTCTATCCCCAAATATGTCACCTTCAAAAACGCTCTAGGCTATAATGATGATGACTGTTCATCATTTCAATGTACATGAATGGTGATATTCACCTCACTATTGTTGTATGGAAAACTGGTATGCATTGGTTAGTTAGCGTTGGTCTTCTATTCACTATCAATAACCAAAACTGTGACAACTTAGAACATGGCACCTAAAGTATGATCTAAGCATTGTTTTGTGTTTTAAACATACTGGATGTTGCAAATAAGTAGCATTTATGACAGCCGTGTTATGTATGTAAAATATCATAATGGTTCTACAAGTAATACTTCATTAATAGTGATCCAAATGCATAATTGTTTACCCCACCCCTTAATCCGTACACTTATCCGACAGACCTATTCATACAGTGTTCACATAATATTATTATTAAAGGACATAGATTTTGACTTGAGGCCAAGTTATGACATGCATACCCATGGAACATAACACTCTGTAGACTTATTTGTTTAACACTTTTGAGGTTATCATGCAAAGAAACATAAATCAGATCGGGAGGATATTTTACCTTAAATAAAAAAATATCCGTTTACAAATGTACAGTTTCTATATCCGTAAATTGTTGTGACATGTCTGTCAATCATAAAAAAATTAAATTAATGCTAAATTTAAATATTTTGGTGTGCATTAGTTGGCTAGATTGTTGTGTCTATTGTTATGTTTAATGCTAAAATATAGCGACTTAATAGAGAATATATGTTTAAAAGATTCGTTTATTGTGAAGTAGACATGGCAATTTGTCTAAAAGTTAAGAAAAGTAATTTTTGACACATTTTAGACTGCAGT